>CAXITT010000039.1:976600-1168794 GCA_964033795.1 Lymnaea stagnalis
AGTGTGTATGTGTGACAGAAGGACAGTGTGTATGTGTGACAGAAGGACAGTGTGTATGTGTGACAGAAGGACAGTGTGTATGTGTGACAGAAGGACAGTGTGTATGTGTGACAGAAGGACAGTGTGTACGTGTGGAAGATGGAAAGTGTGTAACGTGTGGAAGATGGACAGTGTGTACCTGTGGAACATGGACAGTGTGTAACGTGTGGAAGATGGAAAGTGTGTAACGTGTGGAAGATGGACAGTGTGTAACGTGTGGAAGATGGAAAGTGTGTACGTGTGGAAGATGGAAAGTGTGTACGTGTGGAAGATGGAAAGTGTCTACGCGTGGAAGATGGACAGTGTGTAACGTGTGGAAGATGGAAAGTGTGTACGCGTGGAAGATGGACAGTGTGTAACGTGTGGAAGATGGAAAGTGTGTACGCGTGGAAGATGGACAGTGTGTAACGTGTGGAAGATGGAAAGTGTGTACGTGTGGAAGATGGACAGTGTGTACGCGTGGAAGATGGACAGTGTGTACGCGACGAAGATGGAAAGTGTTTACGTGTGGAAGATGGACAGTGTGTACGTGTCGAAGATGGACAGTGTGTACGCGTGGAAGATGGACAGTGTGTACCTGTGGAACATGGACAGTGTGTAAGTGTGGAAGATGGACAGTGTATGTTTCTTAGATTAATATTGTGTACGTGTGATAGATGTACATGCAATTGTCTACTTGTGATAGATGTACATGCAATTGTCTACTTGTGGTAGATGTACATGTAATTGTCAACGTGTCGTGGATATACGCGTAACTATCTACATGCGGCAAATGTACATGTAATTATCTACTTCTGGTAGATGTACATGTAGCTTTTTGTGTGTGGTAGATTACATGTAATTGTCTACGTGTGTTAGATTTACGTGCCAGTTTGTACATGTGGTAGATGTAAATGTCAGTTTGTACATGTGGTAGATGTACATGTCAGTTTGTACATGTGGTAGATGTACATGTCAGTCTGTACATGTGGTAGACGTACATGCCAGTTTGTACATGTGATAGATGTACATGTCAGTTTGTAAATGTTGTAGATGTACATGTCAGTTTGTACATGTGGTAGATGTACATGTCAGTCTGTACATGTGGTAGACGTACATGTCAGTCTGTACATGTGGTAGACGTACATGCCAGTTTGTACATGTGATAGATGTACATGTCAGTTTGTAAATGTTGTAGATGTACATGTCAGTTTGTACATGTGGTAGATGTACATGTCAGTCTGTACATGTGGTAGACGTACATGTCAGTCTGTACATGTGGTAGACGTACATGCCAGTTTGTACATGTGATAGATGTACATGTCAGTTTGTAATTGGGATATATGTACATGTCAGTTTGTACATGGGGTAGATGTACATGTCAGTTTGTACATGTGTTTGATGTACATGTCAGTTTGTACATGTGTTAGATGTACATGTCAGTTTGTGCATGTGGTAGATGTACATGTCAGTTTGTACATGTGTTAGATGTACATGTCAGTTTGTACATGTGGTAGATGTACATGTCTGTACATGTGTTAGATGTACATGTCAGTTTGTACATGTGGTAGATGTACATGTCTGTACATGTGTTAGATGTACATGTCAGTTTGTACATGTGGTAGATGTACAGGTCTGTACATGTGTTAGATGTACATGTCAGTTTGTACATGTGGAAGATGTAAATGTCTGTACATGTGGTAGATGTACATGTCAGTTTGTACATGTGGAAGATGTAAATGTCTGTACATGTGTTAGATGTACATGTCAGTTTGTACATGTGGTAGATGTACATGTCTGTACATGTGTTAGATGTACATGTCAGTTTGTACATGTGGAAGATGTAAATGTCTGTACATGTGGTAGATGTACATGTCAGTTTGTACATGTGGTAGATGTATATTGTGTAGTTTTACGTGTGGCATTTTCATATATTTTTTCTCCAAAAATTGTTTCAATTTATTCTTTGTAAAAATAGAGTTTTATCATTTGAATGTTCTTCTGTGTGTTATCTTGTGCTGTTTAGTGCAGTAGGTCCCAGACTATGCGATCTGTGTCCTGGTGAGCAGCCGAGTTTCATACCGGGCATCACGAATCAGTAAAAAAAAATGTTCATACTTTTATTTTGTATCGTTAATTTCATGTCAGAACGTAACTCATTTCTTATCATCTGCTTGCAGAAGCCGCTACAATTGTTACTAGATGTTGATTTGAAATCTGAAAAAAAAAAAACACCGTATTTTACTTTTCTAAACCAACAGTTCCAAACACAATTTTATCACCCTCACATCACAAATAAAAAAATTGTAAACAATAATTTAAAAAAAAAAAAAAAAAAAAAAATGTTCATCTTTTTATTTTGTTTCGTTAATTTCCTGTCAGAACGTAATTCATTTTTTATCATCTGCTTGCAGAAGCCCCTACAATTGTTAATAGATGTTGATTTGAAATTTGAAAAAAAAAAAACACCGTATTTTACTTTTCTAAACCAGCGGTTCCAAACACAATTTTATCACCCTCACCTCACAAATAAAAAAATTGTAAACAATAATTTAAAAAAAAAAAAAGTTTAATAGGTTTATTGTCCACCATGATCCTCAAGACTTTCCTCAGTAAAAAAAAGCTTTTTAAAAAATAAGGGCCTCATGCTGCCGTTAAAAAAATATATTTTTAAAATTTGAGTCTTCAAGATTCAGCTTTATAGGGAAATAATTTCCCATACATTTAAAATATAATGTTATGCAAATAAAGAAAAAATGGCAACCGTGTCAACATTGTTTAAAATATGCCCTGTCTAACATCATATAACTTTTTAAAAAAAATTGTTTTCCTTCTTAAGATCATTTAACTTTTGAAAAAGTTTCCTTTCTAATATCATTTTGAAAAGGATGTCCTGTCCAAAATCATTGAAGTTATGTAAATAATTTACTTTTTGACATCATTAAACAATTTAAGAAGATGTCCCTTTAATCTTATTTAAAGATTTTTAAATATTTAAAAAAAAAAAAATAAATTATTACACTATTTGAAAAGATGTGTTTTCCAACTCCATTAAACTATTTAAAAAGAAGTCCTTTCTAAAATCATTGAAACTATTGAAAAAGATGTCCTTTCAAATTTATAAACTATTCAAAAGATATCCTATCTAATATCGTTTCTCCTTTCAAAACACATTAAGTAAAAACATTTAACCTAATTCGGAAAATAAATAAACTCCCCACCTTCAACCCAACCGTCCAATAAAATAATCTTCTAATCGTTCAAACATTGTGACTGTTAGAAGTTGACACAAGGCACGTTGAGAAAACATGGACTCGGCAAAGGCGCCAAGAATGGATACAGTTCAAGAAACATTGATCTAAGCAGCGTGTGCTGGTCTGTAATGAAGGTCAAACCCGTCTGTATCGACCACGCAGACGAGAAAATTCTCTTCCGAACCCATTTAAGAATATTAACGCTCAGCTCGTCCTCTTGCAGCAAAAGTGCAACTACAACTTAAACATGCCGCCTACTTCTAATTGTCAACCATTTGATGCCTCCAGCTTAGTCGGCGTGTAACACGTTGTATTCTGCTGGTGTATTGACACTGACGTCTCCGAAAGACTTGATTGTTGTGAAGATTCAGTCCTACTCATTCTTCCTTCCCTTCTCCCATGACTAACACATGTGACAGTTGTGTACATTGGTCAATAGTTATTAAACTAAATCGTAAAAGACGTATCCGCTTTCACAAGGAATGTTTCATTGAAACAAAGAGATATTCTTTTGACTTTAGAGCAGAGATTCGGAGCAGAGATTCGGAGCAGAGATTTGGAGCAGGGATTTGGAGCAGGCTTTTTGTGGCTTTTTATAGTTATTATGAAATGTATAGATATGTATGTACAAGCAGCAAAGCTGTAGAAGAGTCAAGCAATTTGGCTGTGAAAGAGTCAAGCTGCCTAGTTTTAATAGAGTGGAGCATCGTAGCTGTAGAAGGTTGAGGCAACATAGTTGTAAAATGTGGGGGCATCATAGCTGTAGAAGGTTGAGGCAACATAATTGTAAAATGTGGGGGCATCATAGCTGTAGAAGGTTGAGGCAACATAGTTGTAAAAAGTGGGGGCATCATAGCTGTAGAAGGTTGAGGCAACATAGTTGTAAAATGTGGGGGCATCATAGCTGTAGAAGGTTGAGGCAACATAGTTGTAAAATGTGGGGGCATCATAGATGTAGAAGGTTGAGGCAACATAGTTGTAAAATGTGGGGACATGATAACTGGAAGAAGGTTGAGGCAACATAGTTGTAAAAAGTGGGGGCATCATAACTGTAGAAGGTTGAGGCAACATAGTTGTAAAAAGTAGGGGCATCATAGCTGGAAGAAGAGTGAACAGGATAGGTGTAAATGCTTAAGCTCCCCTACATCTCCACTCCATCACCACTCCAGCTTCACTCCAGCTCAACTCCAGCTCCACTTAAGCTCCACACCATCTGCCCTCAAACTCCACTCCAGCTCAATTCCAGCTACGGACAAAAAGATCCTACTCAATAGCCCCGCTTCAAATCTCTGCGTTGAAGATTATTTCATTGTTTCCAATTGATTGTGTGGTTTTGCGGCATTACCTTACTTAAGCTGACTGTGTGGCTGTACGGCATTATCCCACTTAAGCGGACTGTGTGGCTGTACGGCATTATCCCACTTAAGCTGACTGTGTGGTTTTACGGCATTACTTTACTTAAGCTGACTGTGTGGTTTTACGGCATTATCCCACTTAAGCGGACTGTGTGGTTTTACGGCATTACTTTACTTAGCTAAAGACACACAGACATTTCGTTAACTCCATTGAAGGTTTATAGGAATATAACTTTAAATTTAGTCATGTGGTGCAAAAAGGCATTCCAAAAATAGGGAACAAAGAATTTCCGCTTAGTTCAATTCCCTATTGTTGGATTGACTTTTCGCACCACTTAACTGAATTTAAAATTGTTTATTAAGAAGAAAACCGTTTTCTGCATATTAATTCTGGATGAGTAAAGTCTTTAACTTCAATTTGAAAGTTTAGTCAAAACCAAAATTACTAGTTATGCATATTTTAACGTAATCAATGATTATGGTTGGGGTGTATTCTGTGAGAATATATATGTCAATAAATGTTTTAAGAAAACTTTCCACGGTTATGGGTCACATAATAAATATATGATTTAAATTATTAAAATATGAAATCCATGTTGTTGTTTTTTATTGTCATTGCTTGGCGACAAACATTTGGTCGAAAAATTGTTTCCCAGTGACTTAAACTTGCAAATGATACCATGTCAATTATGACGTTTGCACTTTGAGCTCAGCGTGATGGTGTTTAAATAACTTCCTGTTGTGAGGCTGCTCTTGAATACATCTACAAGCACATGTCAGTTGTCATTGAAACAAACTAACAGTGCATAGATATGACATGGACAGTGTGAGCGACAGTTGTCAAGTAATGATCTAGTGGTTCTTATTTCGTGTTCAAACTTGTCGTATCAAGACATGGATGAATTTATTAAAATGGTGTTCTTTTATCTATGTGTTTACATGTTCTTACAACGACAGACTGTTGTTTCAAGTGAACAAAAGAAAGAGTGGGATCTTGACGCAGACATCACAAAGTTAACCAGGGATTCATCTGGGACCCTCTATCTTGGAGGAGATAATTTTATAGCCAAATTTTCCTCCAATTTAAACGATTCCCTCTCTGTAATTTCCATTGGACCTGGACCTGATGCAGACGACTGCCTTCCACAGACTGCCCCATGCAACAACACGGTCAAGGTGTTGGAAGTTGTTGAACAACTCCAAATGTTGCTGGTTTGTGGGACCGCTTACAACGGCACCTGTACTTTACACAATCTGGATAACATGTCAGATTGGTACTGCCTTGTTGGCGACCTTGACACTGACGCTGCAGTTATGGCCAGTGTGAATAACAGGGCCAGCGTCATAAAAATACTCCCAACCGCGAAAGCTGATATTTTCAACTTACCAAATGAATCAACCAAACGTGCGACGTGCAGATACCATGACTTTGGTTATATTAAACCTAACGCTTCAGGTTCACCCATGCACATCCCTAACAGGAGTCACGCGACACACAAGGACACAAAGCCTGGACAGAATGTTCTTGGTGTACAACTGTTGGTCGCAGGAGATTTGTATAGCCCAAACCCTCTTACACCCTCTGTTACGGTGATGTCAATACGAAACATTACTTTTAAGGGCAATGAATTCATAGTTAACTACGCCAGAAACAGTTTATCTGAAATGAACCAAACTTTCTTTAAAACAGAATCAGGATCCAAATTTTCCATTGACTTTACGTATTCTTTTGCTTGGAATAATTTCACATATCTCTTGAGCATCCATCACATCGGCGGCGACAACAAGACAAGAGTTACAAAGTTGGGCCGTGTATCTGCCAATAATGCTAATGCATTGCGCTATGTGGAAACTCAACTAGAGTGTTCGGTAGACGTAAGTAGTTTAATTGTAAAGGTGTCTTCCTTTATGTGTTAAATTGAAACCCTTTTTTCAATTAGGAACATGTGAAGCGATATACATCCGTACGTTTGGTCATAGGGTCGACATAATATCTTCTGCTAACAAAGATATTGTCCAGATTTTAAAAAAATCCACCGAACCTACGAGATAAAGGACATAAATATAATGGAGAGTTAGTATTGTCCTTCTCTTCATCATTATAATTTCCACTCAAAATTTATTGATTTCTCCATCAAATGTTATGAAATTAATAAATTATAGTTTGACCTTTCAATCATCTTCATGACCTGCGCACGTTACCGGCAACTTGGGCAGGGGGCGCCATGAGCTTAGGGCGCCATGTGCTTAGGGCGCCATCAAAGATCTTTCAAAATAGAAAAAAATTATTGCACATGGACGCCATGGAAAGGAAAATAGAAAGTGCATAAAAATTTGCTGATCTAAAGGTTAAAAAAATTACATCTGTAGGTCAATTGTTCATGCCGCCTACGGTAGGAAAACTATTGTTCATACTTCACACGGTAGTTCAATTGTTCAAGCCACCTACGGTAGGCAAACTATTGTTCATACTTCACACGGAAGGCTATTTGTTTATGCTTTCCACAATAGGCCAATTGCTCATATTGCTCACAGTAGGCTAATTTTTCATACTGTCTAAACACAAGCTAAAAATACAGCAGCAAATTCAACCTTGACATTGCAATGTGTTGAAGAAAATATTCACAATTTTCTCTCTGCGCGGCTTTTAAACATTTTAAAAGTCACCTTAAGTAAATTACCCAAAAGATTGTTACACCTAGTTCCGAAAATGTTTGCATTACGCGGAAAATAACTCAAATAATTTTTTTAAAGTAAATTATGTTGAACAATAAATTTAGAATGGTACTTGAAGTTTTGCAGCAAATTTATATAAATCTTATAGCAATTTATAGCTAAGGGAACCAATTATTTTTATACTCATGGTGTAAATCTTGAAATAATTTCTAATGACGAAAAATAATTGATGGCGAAGTAATATTTAATTGCATTAATTTGCATCATTTTTTTTAAAGTTCATGTTTTCTATGTAATGGGTGGATTATACATAAGGTTGGGGGGGGGGCGCAATAAATGGATGTTCTATGATCCGCGAGTGCCATAAAAAATATCCAAAGGGCCCTTGGTAGAAACAAGATTCCCCAAACCTGATGCAGGGGCACTAGGAGGCTAGCAAAAGACAATTTTAACATTAAGCAACTTTTATAGAGCATTTATTATTTATGTATGAGAAAATATGTTTGCATTCTCCCCCTGCCCCCCCTTGTATATTTGGGGACCCCCCCCACTCCAAAATCTGTACGTAAAAATATGTTTGTAATCTCCAATCCCAACCCAACTCCACAATCCCTCCCAGGGGGGGGGGGTGGGGGTTTCTTTTGGCAAAATAAATAACTGAATAATGACTAAAAAGAAAACTAAACGAAGTCAGAACATACGGATACCCTGCTAAAATGTATGTCACCGGATCCCATCTCTAATCGTTGCCACCGCTGGCTGGTTGGGCAGTGAGCATGGAAATACCTACATCAGAGGACGATGCACAGGGGGATTTTCAATGGCTCGCGGTAGACCAAATAATAACAATTAATAATACATTACTAAAACAAGGTTTCACCTTTAACTTGTAACCAAGGTAAACTTGTAGGCCAGGTAAACGTGTGGCTCAGGTAAACTTGTAGCCAAGTTAACTTGTAGCCCAGGTAAACTTGTATCCCATGTTAACGTGTAGCCAAGTTAACTTGTAGCCTAGGTAAACGTGTAGCTTGTTAGTGTGCTAAATTTATTATCAATCCTAGATGACGCATTATTACCAAAAGCTACTCAATATATGATCTAGATTGTATCTTTATAGACCATTTTTGATTCAGCTGAACAAACTATTCTTGTCACACTTTACGCCAAAACACGGAGCCATTAGGTAGAGTAAAGTCGTCAGTTTGCTAAATATAAAACTAGCTAAATTACTCGTTATACTCCCGGGTTGTAGTAATTTTAGTTGACACATATTGATAAAGATTGGTCTTGGTGTCAAGTTTAATCATTGTAAAAAACATCTTTGTAGACCACATTTTTTGTGTAAATTATGTGGTCTTTCGTTAAGTTGCATTGTTGTTAAGATCCTAAGACTTTTAGTCTGACTTGCTGAAAGATCCTTCTTCTTGAAATGCACGATAACGATTCCATGACTAAATACCGGAGACGGCAAATAAATACCAACTTAATTCAATGTTTGTCTTTGGCTTTTGTTGATGGTCATAACAAAAGAAAGTCTCAATAGAAATTAGTATCGTCTTAATATAAAGAGAAGGTCAGGATCACGGGTTGCAAGATACACTCTTGGAATAAATATCATGATACTTTAAAAAAAAAATTCGTTGAGGATTTCAACGTCAATGACTTATGACAAAATTTATTTGACAATCATTTTGTTGCAATAGTAAAGACATTTTTGTTAAGCCAAGATTTTGTAGCAACATTACAATTGCAAAAACTTTCAAGTTTAGTCTATGAGAAGGCATTTTTCAAATCGGATTTCATTTATCTACGGAGATTTTTATCAGGCAAGACAACATAAACTATACATACATGTCCAATGTAGAATGGAGGAGTTTGAATCAGGATTGCACATTTAGCAGTGCTGTCATCTTTTGATAGGATTGACATCAGGCAAGACAACATAAACTATACATACATGTCCAATGTAGAATGGAGGAGTTTGAATCAGGATTGCACAGTTAGCAGTGCTGTCATCTCTTGATAGGATTGACATCAGGCAAGACAACATAAACTATACATACATGTCCAATGCAGAATGGAGGAGTTTGAATCAGGATTGCACAGTTAGCAGTGCTGTCATCTCTTGATAGGATTGACATCAGGCAAGACAACATAAACTATACATACATGTCCAATGTAGAATGGAGGAGTTTGAATCAGGATTGCACAGTTAGCAATGCTGTCATCTCTTGATAGGATTGACATCAGGCAAGACAACATAAACTATACATACATGTCCAATGCAGAATGGAGGAGTTTGAATCAGGATTGCACAGTTAGCAGTGCTGTCATCTCTTGATAGGATTGACATCAGGCAAGACAACATAAACTATACATACATGTCCAATGTAGAATGGAGGAGTTTGAATCAGGATTGCACAGTTAGCAATGCTGTCATCTCTTGATAGGATTGACATCAGGCAAGACAACATAAACTATACATACATGTCCAATGCAGAATGGAGGAGTTTGAATCAGGATTGCACAGTTAGCAGTGCTGTCATCTCTTGATAGGATTGACATCAGGCAAGACAACATAAACTATACATACATGTCCAATGCAGAATGGAGGATTTTCGAAGATGTCTTTCGCAGATCAATACTCTTGGTGTTTTCATTTCCAATTATTCAAAGCCTATAAAATGTTCTTTCACTGCAGTACGTTAACGTTCTTTAAATTGTAGTTGTTCGTAAATCGCCATAGCTCTTAAGCTCTTATCGTGTTATTATTTTTTGGAAACCGATTCAAATACTTTGCCTCGGTCTTGAAATAGGCATGAACCCTAATTTGCTGAGTCTACTTACCTGCGTTGTTTAAATTTTCCATCACGAATTACATAATGATCTGAATACAATTTAAACTGAGACACACAGCTGTTGCTGTCTTTAGATCTGTGGTCCAGGATGAATTGTAATATACCAAATTTCTGGGGGCACTGAAAAAAAAAAACGACAGCGGAAGTTACCGATGTGCCTTGGCAGTTCGTCTTGTTTGACCCGAATGCATTCATCGTTTTCTTGATAGTTCATCATTGCGGTCAAGGATAAGGTCCATATCCAAAATGTACAGTTCAGCATACTTTGGTGACTCCTCTTGATTTGGGTGTAATGCACATGTAGCATGATAAATTTGTTTATAGATTCTGTAACGAAAAGAACCCGAACGTCTGTTTACAGATTGATCAACTTGTGCTATCATTGGGACTAAGGCTTTTGCACTATTTTAGGATCTTATTTTTTCCATGAACGTTTTGAAATTTGGTGAATTTGCTTCCCCACTTGATATCGTTCTTCCTCGCCCTTACTCTCCGCCACCCTTACCACGCACCCCCCTTCTTTGCAACTCCATATACTATGAGGATTACACGTGAATGCAACTCCATATACTATGAGGATTACATGTGAATGCAACTCCATATACTATGAGGATTACACGTGAATGCAACTCCATATACTATGAGGATTACACGTGAATGCAACTCCATATACTATGAGGATTACACGTGAATGCAACTCTATATACTATGAGGATTACACTTGAATGCAACTCCATATACTATGAGGATTGCACGTGAAAGTCAGATACGTCTTCAGGTTTACCGTACTTCCTTACCACTGCCATAGCATCTTAGTAATTTTTAGCTATATTTCTTGGACTCCGTATGAAGATCGAAGTTAATATTACTTTCTTTACAAAGTATATATCACATACAATATTTCAATACAACCTATATCTGTCATTGAAATTTATTTGATATTTTGTTATTTATCAATGATATTTTTTTTTTAAGTGAGGTTAGTTAAATAAAATGTTACGAACTATTCTTTGCATAGGTATTTCGATGGCTCAGTTGTAGTCTATGTGTTACACACTCAAGCAACATTTGAAAGAAGTCATCAAAACAACCAAGTTAAATACTTCGTGTGGCTCTTTATTCATGCTGCTGCTCTCGGTATCTTTTCATCTCTCTCTCCTTGATTCAAACTTACTAAACAATACAATCAAACACGTCATCCCTCATACACAAAAACGTCACTAATACAAACAACATAGCTACAGCAACACAAATAATCTCTACACCAAAATACACTCACTAACAAATCTCTACACCAATGGTCAAAATCTATATATATATAATTCGCCAGAAACTAGAGCAAAGACCAACACCACGCAGGCTATATATAGATACGCCAGAGCAAGCAAGCAAGACGCAGGCAAACAGCCCCTCCCTTCCCTTGCAACAGAAACTCAATTAATCATCATCACCAACGACCTTCTTGCCTCCTATAACAAAGGTACCCAGGTCAACATGGCAATTCTCGACTTCTCCAAGGCCTTCGACACTGCTCAACACAGCCTTCTTCTACAGAAGCTCCACCACTACGGCATTACCGGCAACCTTCACTCCTAGCTCTCAACATGCCTAACACAACGTACCATGCAAGTAGTGGTAGACAGCATCCCATCAAGGAAAGCCCCTCAGGAGTTCCACAAGGCACACTGCTAGGCCCCCTTCTCTTTCTCTGTCACATAAACGACCTCCCCTATACTGTAAAATCTCAAGTGAGGCTGTTTGCAGATGACTGTCTTGTCTACAGAGAGATAAACGGCTACGATGACCACAACCACCTCCAAACTGATTTAAAGTGCCTTATGCATTGGGCGGAGAAATGGGGCATGAACTTTAATGAAACCAAATGCTGCACAATGAGGATCTCAAGAAAAAAAAAACATCAACCTATATGTACTCATTAAACCAGACAGTTCTCAAACAAGTATCAAATAATCCATACCTTGGAATTCTCTTCTCAAACAACCTAAAATGGTCACCCCATATAAACAAAAATTTTAAAAAAAAAGCCAACGCCACCATAGGTTTCATTCGAAGAAATCTGCGCCACTGCCCAACTTCCTGCAAAACGAAATGCCTATCTCGCACTCGTCCGTCCACTACTAGAATATGGTACGATCATCTGGGACCCACACCTTAAGAAATACGTGGACACGATGGAGCGAATTCAACGTAATGCGGTGCGTTTCATCGCACGAGACTACAAATCCACAACTTTTGGCTTCGTCATTGGCCTCTTAAAAAGATTTGACATCCCCTCCCTTAAAGACAGACGAGAGGGACTCCTCCTGATATTCTTATATAAAGTGGTCATGGGACTGGTGCCAGCCATCCCAGCAGGCACGTACCTCACCCCACAGAAGCTGGGTCGATTGATCAGAGCAAATCGCTCACTGAATACTTACTTCACGTTTGACAACGCCATAAACAATTACACCCGAAACAATAGCAAATGCTTTACTGTGCCTCGGTGCAACACAGTGCAGTATAAACAAATCTTTCTTCCCACGCACAATAATAGCTTGGAAAACCTGGACAATGCCACTGTGAACTCGACATTGGTCGAAAGTTTCAGGGCTGCCGTGGCATCTGCTAGGAGCTGTTAGACAAGCAACACCATTCCCCCAACCATGCACATATGCCAGTATATGGATGCAGAAACGAACACTACCAGAACCAGAACCATGCCTGCCTACCGATCGTTGGTCTCGAGACATGCGCACTGCGGTGAAGCCACCACCCCCTCCTGCACCCCCCTCGCTTGCCAGCCAGATCACGGCGTATGCTAAGCTGCGGGTTGGCATGAAATAAAAAGTGTGTCGTGACGTATCATGCAAGGGGGGGGGGTGTTGCAAAATTGGCATTCTTAAATGTGCGTAACTGGAGTTCAGGTTTTTGTCAAGTAACTTAAGGAGATGGTGAGTTTACGCATTGCTACCACCAATGTTTGGCGAGCTATAACTCGTACTAACTATAATTATATATTAAAGAATGGTCATTCAAAAGTGAAACCCTATAACGATGATAGTTACGAACAATTTTGATTATATTTTTATGGCCATTGTCCTGTGACAATAATTTTAAATAATGGATTTCACACATCTGTAGTTGACATTTAGCCATTTTTTTTAATAGACTAGAATGTTGAATACCCTTGTATTTATATATTCGCAACTTTGTTGAGGAGAATGACAAGTATACCAAAACTACATGAAGAGAATTTCAAAATCTCAAGTCTTTTATTTCTTACAAAATCTTAACTGCAACAAATGAGTTTAAAATGAATTCAACAAATTAGACAAGAAAGGGATAAAAATATGCCGCATACATTGACAGTCAAGAGCAGTGTTTTAGTTGGGGTTGTTGAGTCTCGGGGTGGGACAAACCTTTCGTTGCACCTTCCATGAAAGCAAAACCTGCCCTTGGCCTAAAATGTCACCCATAAATGTAAGAAAATTTCTCAATTCATCTCGACACCAAGTCACGTTGAGTAGTCGAAGGAAACATTGCAAGGCTTAAACAGAATAATCGTGAAACAAATCATTAATATGCATAATTAGTCATAAAAGTCCTTTTTTTAACGATTGATGTATCAAACAGGCTTTTGTGCATTCGTGCGATCACGCAACGACTACGCAATGACCCCATGTTACGTCGTCCGTCTACGATCCTGGATAGAATTAAAAAAGCACAGAATGGTGCTCCCATTGTTCGATGCAAGTTCAAATTCAACCATGCTAAAACACTTCCAAGAGACCTGCATTGACTGCCGGTCCGCGCTCGCATTGAGTACAAAATTTCCACTCCGTGCTATCGCTGCTTGCATTACCTGACACAGCCCCATCTTAAAGCGCTCTTGTCGCCTTATGTACCCACTAGATCGCTCCGTTCGTCCAATAGTTGCGAGCTCTGGACACCGCGAGTCCGCCTTGAGACCTACAGAAGGCGCACTTTCGCTTTTGCTGGCCCAAGAATCAGTAACAGCCTTCCTGTCGTTCTCAGAAACTGCCGGACACTGCAGTCTTTCAAAACTGAGTTGAAAACACATCTTTTTCTCACTCACCTGCTCGGGTGATGTAGTCTACCTCCTTGTTTAAAAGGAGCCTGCTCATATTTCTCGATTTATACTGGCTTGTATTGTCCATTGGCTTGTATTGTCCATTGGCTTGTATTGTCCATTGGCTTGTATTGTCCATTGTCTTGTATTGTCCATTGGCTTGTATTGTCCATTGGCTTGTATTGTCCATTGGCTTGTATTGTCTATTGGCTTGTATTATCCATTGGCTTGTATTGTCCATTGGCTTGTATTGTCCATTGGCTTGTATTGTCCATTGGCTTGTATTGTCCATTGGCTTGTATTGTCCATTGGCTTGTATTATCCATTGGCTTGTATTGTCTATTGGCTTGTATGAAGATTTTGTATTGTTGCGTTTTGTATTTTCTTTCACTTCGAGCTTTAATTAGGGATGAAGCATGTTTTTGAAATGAACTTTATTATTACATGTATTATTATTAATTATTAACAATGTTTTGGCCTTTAACAGTCTTACGATCAAGTAAATGTGGCTTCAATGTATTAAAATATATATCCTTATATTAAAATTACTGTATTGTACCGTAGAAATACGGTATATAACGTAAATTATTTTAAAAAACACTAAAACTACGGTCCCCACAGTAAAGTAACTGTATTATACCGTATTTATACAATAAATGACAGTAAAGACAGATTAATGAGGTAAATTACCGTATTAATTTGTTAGGATATTTAACCGTAAACGTTATGGTACAGTTTTACACGCTATTTTGCTAACAGCCATTTTCCAGTAGAGTAGATGTACTTAATTCATTTTTTGCCTAGAACTTAAAAGGTAAAATCAAGCTATTTTAGTGCCCCTAGATAATAAGAGAAATCATCCTGAAAAGTTAACGTTTGGGGGCTTTTCCTTCTTGAGATCTCGTTATCAGTCAGTCAGTATGTGGGTTGTAGATGGCTTTTATATTTAAGAATAAGGGGGCATTTTTTTATTTGATGTCAGAACTGTACATAAATGGACGTATCCATTATGCCGATATGTACACGCAGGCAATCATCTCCGAACTTACCAGTCACCCCACCTCACCGCCAAATTCATACGAATTAATATATTGATGGATCTCAAATGATGGTTAGAAATAAAACGCTTTTATGGCGTTGTTACTGTTTGATTTAAAATATGTTAAAATTATACAAACATTCCAGAATGAGACCTACACCGAAATGACTGCTGCAACTTTCACTAACCTCAATGTTCCTTCAAACAAAAAGGCTGCTACGGTCCCCGTGCTGTTGGTTGCTTTTGGTGCCAATGGTGATGCCAGGCCAGGGACATCTGAGCCAAGAAATGGTGGCGCCCTCTGCGCCTTTTTTATTGAGGAAATAGACGTGAATCTAGAGTCTGCCATTAATTCCTGTTCGTCAGGAGTTGGCACGCAAACGAGACAGGTGGACTGGATAAAGCTTCCAAAGCAGCGGTGCCAGGTGTGTATAGATTAGGTGTGTATGTATCAATTGTGTATGTGCCAGGTGTGCATGTGTCACATGCGTATGTGTCAGATGTGTATGTTTTCAGGTGTTTATGTGTCAGATGTGTATGTGTCAGGTGTGTATGTTTTACGTGTATATATGCCAGGTGTGTATGTATCAGGTGTGTATGTGTCATGTGTGTATGTTTCAGGTGTGTATGTGTCAGATGTGTATGTTTCAGGTATGTATGTGTCACATGTGCATGTGTCAGGTGTGTATGTGTCATGTGTGTATGTTTCAGACATGTATGTGTCACATGTGTATGCGTCAGATATGTGTCACATGTGTATGTTTCAGGTGTGTATGTGTCAGATGTGTATGTTTCAGGTATGTATGTGTCACATGTGTATGTGTCAGGTGTGTATGTGTCATGTGTGTATGTTTCAGACCATTATGTGTCACATGTGTATGTGTCAGATATGTGTCACATTTGTATGTTTCGGGTGTGTATGTGTCAGATGTGTATTTATGACTGTGCTCTTATTAATTAGTTTTATTTTCATAAGTTTGAGATTCCCATTTACCATTAACACGCCTATTTAATAATGGTGCTGTGAATGAGTGTAAAAAAAAGTTGTCGGTTTTTTTAATATTATAGTTTCAAAAAAGCAAGATAGACTATTTTAAAATGCATTTATCAATTCAATAAAATGCATTTATCAATTCAATAAAATGCATTTATCAATTCAATAAAATGCATTTATCAATTCAATAAAATGCATTTATCAATTCAATAAAATGCATTTATCAATTCAATAAAATGCATTTATCGATTCAATAAAATGCATTTATCAATTCAATAAAATGCATTTATCAATTCAATAAAATGCATTTATCAATTCAATAAAATGCATTTATCAATTCAATAAAATGCATTTATCAATTCAATAATAAAAACAATATCCATTTTTAACCAACCAAAAATGGTTTAAAAATTGAAATTATACTTTGAAAGTTTTATTTACACTCTAAACGGTCAAAGCACTTTTATCATTTTAAGTGACATTCTCATTGCATTAAATGATTATGAAATTTTAAAAAAATTTCGGTTCAAAAATGAAAACTAATATCGATAAGTTTGTCATCTAAAGAACAATTCACCGCCTAAAAACCACGGCGTCTACCTTCAAATGGCAAGTGGTCAAACAAGGGAAGCTATGCTAAGAAGGAACACCACGATAACTGCTCTCTATATTTCTGAATCAAAGGCTACTGGTGCTCTGTATCTATTCCTGGTTACTAATGACGGGATAATGGAGAAAGTGGGTGACCTTTTTTTTTTTTCTTTTTTTGTTTTCTTTTTTTTTTTTTTTAGTATGCATACTCATATATATTTCATAGATTTAAATAAACTTTAAATTAGAATGTAAATGAATATGAAGAGAAAAAACGTAATTTATTTATTTAATAGGGCACCAAAAAATGAATTCATTTGTTTTCATTCTTGCCTGCAAGTTGTACATATAAATCGTGACATCATTGTGTTTAATCATATAAAAGTCATCACTAAATTTCTTAGACAGAATTTCACGCTTTCTTGATGACGTGTCAGTGTTGGTATTAAACAGTTTGCTATCAAACCTTTCGAAAGTTGCATCTTATGTTCTTAATGTTTTATTATGCAGTGGAACCTCTCATGACGAGTTTAATTCGTTCCAGACTCTTACTCGTTAAGCGAAACACTCGTTAAACGAAACAATTTTTCCCATACAAATCAATGTAAAATACGACAATGTGTTCCATGCTGAAAAAATACACATTTTTCAAAACTTTTTAGTAACATTTATTCAAATGTTATACTTATGAATTGTTAAGGAGTGTAACAACTTGGAATACAATTTAGATTTGAAACAAAAAGCGTAAATAAAAATATGAATTTATGACAAATAATTAATCCTTTTTAACTAGAAAACTGTCTAAAGACATTTGTTTTTGCTTACGCTTCAAAATTTGACGAAAATGTGACACAACATTATCATTGAATAAATTTGTAGCACGAGTTGCCACGCTCACACCTTGTTTTCCCTTTTCATTTATTTTACGTATCATTTCAACAGTTATTTTTTCTCTTTTATGATTGTCTTCTTGTGTTTTTTTTTTTCGAAGACATTTTAGCACAGGTTATTACACTTTGCACATAAAAAAATTACGAATTCTGTCTGAATACAAAATTTGTAAAAACTGGTGATCACACACGAAAACAATACGCTAACAGACCGAGTGCTAAACAAAGACTAATGCAATGTTTCTCAAACTTCCTAGTGCCGCGACCCTTTAATACAGTTTCTCGTGTCTTGGCGACCCCCACCAACCTAATTATTTTCGTTCCTACTTCATAGCTGTAAGAATATGTGTTTTCAGATAGTCTAAGGCAGGGATCTACACATTTTTCAGTCCGAGGGCCGCATTAACTAAAAAACAGCAGTTCAGTGGCCGACTACAAACTCAAGGTCCAAATAAAAAAGAATCAAAACATGGATGTTGTTTTTAATTATTTATTTAATAAATTTAATAAATTGGAGTTCCTCAAGGATCGGTCCTTGGGCCTGTCCTTTTCATCCTCTACACTAAACCTCTATCATCTCTCATTAGCCACCACTCAGTTTCCAGTCAATCCTTTGCTGATGACACTCAAATCAGTGACTCTTGCTTTCCTGATCAACTTGATGCCACAATCCTTCGCATACAGGAGTGCGTGGACGATGTAAAGCGTTGGATGACTTGCAACAAACTGAAGCTAAATGATGATAAAACGGAAATCCTTCTCATCCACTCTCAAAACAAACCTCTCCCTCCATTCGCTCCTTCTTCTATATCTATTGGCAACTCTGACATTACACTCTCTCCCTCTGCCAGAAACCTTGGAGTCACGCTTACGGACACCCTCTCCATGGAGAAACATGTCACGAATATATGCAGATCAGCATATAATGAAATTAGAAAAATCAGCACCATTAGACACCTCCTCTCCTTTGATGCCACAAAAACTCTCGTCTCTTCACTCATTCTTTCAAAATTTGACTACTGTAACATTCTTCTCTCAGGCATTCCTCAACACCACATAGAAAAACTTCAGAAGGCACAGAACTCAGCATGCAGACTCATTTTTAAATCAAAGAAACATGACCACATTCAACCACACATGCGGCAACTCCACTGGCTTCCAATATCCTCTCGCATCAAATACAAGTCTGCCAATCTTTGCTTCAACTCGTTCACTGACCCTCACTTTCCTGTCTATCTCTCTGAACTGTTGCTTCCTTACATCCCCACAAGACAACTACGTTCTTCCATTGACAGTAGAACCCTCTCAATCCCAAGAACTAAAACTAAGACCATCGGTGAACGCTCCTTCTGCTTCCATGGGCCCACGTTCTGGAACCAGCTCCCCTTCCATATACGTCATAGTGAAACCTCGTCCATTTTCAAAAAGTCCCTTAAAACTCATCTGTTTAGGTCCGCCTATGACCTGTGATGCACCCTCCTTGCCCTACCTCATTTTCTGTTTCGGGTTGATCCTGAAGTGTCAAAGTGTCCTCGTTTTATAGCCATTTTCATTGTTTCTATAGAATAGTAGTTACTATCCTAGTGTCTCATTTGTATTTACTTAGTTTACATGTTTTAATAATTGTAAAGCGCTTAGAGCTTTATGATAAGCGCTATATAAAAATGCCTAAATAAATAAATAAATAAAATAATATTTTATTCAGTTATTATTTAATAAACACATTGATACACTAAACATGAACAAATGTATAAGTGAGAATGGTGAAATTGTTTCCTGGATGCAAAAATAGACATTTCTGGCTTTAGATAATTTGATGTCCCACGCTGAGAACAAACTTGTCCGATGATAATCTTAGGTCACTGTTGATGATTATTCTTCACGCATTTTATTCTTGAAAATGTTTAACACTGGTATGTTGTTCCAGGTATGTTGAAAGGTACCTTGATGCAAAAGTTTTGACATTAGGAAAGTTTTCTTTGGGCAAAAACTGGTAAAACGCCACCAGTCTTTCTTTGAACGTGTCCCTAAGGAGGTCATTTTCAAATTGCAACTCAATGACCTCCAGCTGCAGCTCATCTGGGCAACTGGCCGAATCTGCTTCAAATAGCTTTTGAAACAGTCTCACTTCTTCTGCCATTGAATCCAAGTCAAAAAACCGCTACTGAAACTGCAGCTGGAGGTCTTTAATGATCTCGCGTGCAAATGATGTGGGGGAACTCCGCTGTTGCTACAGCCATGAAGACCTTTCACTGCTAAAAGTGCGTCAAGTTGTTGGCCTGTACTTGTTCCAAAAACAAGACGAATTTGGATATGAAAGCCTTTAGGTGGGTGTATAGATCATAAACTAGATTTCAAACTAGATTCCTGGGGGCCGAAAATTAGGTTAAGAAAATTTAAACGACTAGTTATGTCTGCAGCAAAGACCAATTTCCATACACACTAGTCATCATACAGTAATGTATTTGTTTTGCCTTTACTTTCCAGGAAGTCACTTATTTCCTTTCTTAACTTAAATATTCTGCTCAAAACTTTCTCAAAACAGCCATCTTACTGCTGCTGTGGAATATGGTAAATCTTGTGATTCTGTGTCTGTATCTTTCAACAGGTATCTGAACTGTCTATGTTTGAACCCATGTGACCTTATTAAATCTAACATCTTCACCACAGGATTCAGTACACTGCTAATGTCTACATACTTTGCACACAAAGCTTGCTGGTGAATAATACAGTGCAGGAACATTGGTTGTAGAATGTTTTTCTCATTACATATCTGCTTCACTTGTCCAACCAAGCCTTTCTTTATGTCACTCATGTTCTTTCCTCCATCAACAGTCAGGCAACTGAGGTTAGTCCACTCCTAGTTATAATCAGAATTTTTTTTTTCCAACTCATTGAATATATCCTCTCCGGTAACAGTGCCGTACATGTCAGCTCGTGTGTTATGTTCATGTCTTCATACACACCTCTAATAAACACAAGCAGTTGAGAGGTGGAACAGCTGTCCAGCAATTCATCCATCGCTATTGAAAAATGGCGTAAATTGCTTGCATTTTACGCCATTTGAGTCACAATGTTTTAACCTTTCTGCAACACGACGGGCAATGATATTTGCACCCAACGCTACATTTTAAAATTGTTTTGACTTTTCTGGGCAAAGTTTCTCAGCCACCACCAACAAACATTCCTTGTCAACTTCACCATCTGTAAAGGGTTTGCCAATTTTAACCTGGACGTAAGCAACTTTATAACTGGCCTTAGTTAAGGAGTCATTTTCATTTGATGATTTACTGAATAATGTCCTCTGAGATGTGAGTTGATGTCCTATAAGATGTGAGTTGATGTCCTCTTAGATGTGAGTTGATTTTGTAATTTAGAAAAAGTTTCGGCATGGACTTTACCTCCAACTGTGCATATTTCTCCTGATGTTTGCTTTGATGATGACGGTGCAAGTTGCCTTTTTTCATCACAGCCACGATTTCGTTGCAAATCACACACAATGCTTTGTCACCGGATTTGATGAAGAATTATTTCGAACTTAATTCTTCTTGAAATTCCCGACATTCATCATCTATTTTTCTTTTCCTCCACTCGGCCATCGCTGGAAACTAAAATAAATTGAATTCAACATGAATAAATTGTAAAACTTATAGTCTCTTGGACACAATATCGCTCAAAAAACCTGTTTATGCGAACTAATTTTGTCACAATTATAGCTGCAAATGACCCGAAACAATTTTTAAAAATTCTTATGATTTCCTAAGTTAAACTTACCTGAATATAGTGTGCAAATATATCCACTTATAGTTAAGAGATTGTTGCTTTACTGTTTCCTCTTTAGAAAATTCGAAAAATACTTAGTAAACTAACGAAATTCCCAATACTTGAAACACGATTACGGGAACGAAATTGTCACTAAATAAATAGAGTTCAAAATGTTTCGAAATCAGACGCTGACACCAACACCTCCTCATCGCAGCAATCAACTGCAACTGGCAAACTGTGATCAAACGATGACACCAACACCTCCTCATCGCAGCAATCAACTGCAACTGGCAAACTGTGATCAAACGCTGACACCAACACCTCCTCATCGCAGCAATCAACTGCAACTGGCAAACTGTGATCAAACGCTGACAACAACACCGCCTCATTGTAGCAATCAACGACAACTGGCAAACTGTGATCAAACGCTGACACCAACACCTCCTCATCGCAGCAATCAACTGCAACTGGCAAACTGTGATCAAACGCTGACACCAACACCTCCTCATCGCAGCAATCAACTGCAACTGGCAAACTGTGATCAAACGCTGACACCAACACCTCCTCATCGCAGCAATCAACTGCAACTGGCAAACTGTGATCAAACGCTGACACCAACACCTCCTCATCGCAGCAATCAACTGCAACTGGCAAACAGTGATCAAACGCTGACACCAACACCTCCTCATTGTAGCAATCAACTGCAATTGGCAAACTGTGATCAAACGCTGACACCAACACCTCCTCATTGTAGCAATCAACTGCAACTGGCAAACTGTGATCAAACGCTGACACCAAACCTCCTCATTGTAGCAATCAACTGCAACTGGCAAACTGTGATCAAACGCTGACACCAACACCTCCTCATCGCAGCAATCAACTGCAACTGGCAAACTGTGATCAAACGCTGACACCAACACCTCCTCATCGCAGCAATCAACTGCAACTGGCAAACTGTGATCAAACGCTGACACCAACACCTCCTCATTGTAGCAATCAACTGCAACTGGCAAACTGTGATCAAACGCTGACACCAACACCTCCTCATCGCAGCAATCAACTGCAACTGGCACACTGTGATCAAACGCTGACACCAACACCTCCTCATTGTAGCAATCAACGGCAACTGGCAAACTGTGATCAAACGCTGACACCAACACCTCCTCATCGCAGCAATCAACTGCAACTGGCAAACTGTGATCAAACGCTGACACCAACACCTCCTCATTGTAGCAATCAACTGCAACTGGCAAACTGTGATCAAACGCTGACACCAACACCTCCTCATCGCAGCAATCAACTGCAACTGGCAAACTGTGATCAAACGCTGACACCAACACCTCCTCATCGCAGCAATCAACTGCAACTGGCAAACTGTGATCAAACGCTGACACCAACACCTCCACATCGCAGCAATCAGCTGCAACTGGCAAACTGAGATCAAAATAATCAAGTCCTGAACAAGCAGCAAACCATTTAAAAACTCCGCAACTAGATGGCGTTTTACCAATCTCATTGACTGTGAAAGGAAGAAGAAAAACTAGCAGCGAATAAGATTTTGCAATGTCGCGATCGGTTGGAAAAGATAACGCACTTCAGCGTGCCTCCATTTCAATTTATTAAAAATATTACGGCCACGTAGGCGGCGGCTGATCTTGGCAGGAGACACTTACCATTCAGTATTTTTTTCCGTAGACAAAATGGTCTCCGCGGGCAAGATGAGAGGGCCTCGCGAGCCGCATGCGGCCCTCGGGCCGTAGTTTGGAGATCTCTGGTCTAAGGCGACCCCTTGGAAAGGGCCGCGCTACCCCTAAAGGGGTCACAACCCACAGATTGAGAACCGCTGGAATAAAACATTCGGCGCATAAGCCCCGGCTCACAAATGAGTGTCAGGAAAAAGGGACTCCCCTTTTCTGCGTAACTCGTTATGCGAAATATCGTTCTTAAGGGAGCAACTTTTTCACTTTTTTTTTTTTGGTCGCTATGCGAATTACTCGTTATGAGAGGTGCTCATTATGAGAGGTACTCATTATGAGAGGTACTCATTATGAGAGGTACTCATTATGAGAGGTGCTCATTATGAGAGGTACTCATTATGAGAGGTGCTCATTATGAGAGGTACTCATTATGAGAGGTGCTCGTTATGAGAGGTACTCATTATGAGAGGTACTCATTATGAGAGGTGCTCATTATGAGAGGTGCTCATTATGAGAGGTACTCATTATGAGAGGTACTCATTATGAGAGGTGCTCATTATGAGAGGTACTCATTATGAGAGGTGCTCGTTATGAGAGGTACTCATTATGAGAGGTACTCATTATGAGAGGTGCTCGTTATGAGAGGTGCTCATTATGAGAGGTACTCATTATGAGAGGTGCTCGTTATGAGAGGTGCTCGTTATGAGAGGTACTCATTATGAGAGGTACTCATTATGAGAGGTGCTCGTTATGAGAGGTACTCATTATGAGAGGTACTCATTATGAGAGGTGCTCGTTATGAGAGGTGCTCGTTATGAGAGGTACTCATTATGAGATGTGCTTGTTATGAGAGGTTTCACTGTGTTTCTTCTTTGTGTGTTGGGTAGGAATTAATTATTTTAAAATTATTTTAGGCCGGGGAATGGTTTGCAAAGGAAGGTCAAACTTTGCTAAGCTTTTCAGGCGAAAGTTTCTTTAGCTTTACAGGCAATAATTTCTTTAGCTTCTCGGGCAAAACTGTCTTTAGCTTTTAAGGCGAAACTTTCTTTTGCTTGTCTTGTTTTGATATTCACAGGCACATTTCCTGGATTTTTATTATTACATTTTATACATATAACGTCAACGTTTAATCCCTTTAAACTTTTGTTCATTTTTTATTTGAGTCAGAATCTTCTTAATGTTGGCAACTCAGGAAAACAGAAATTGGATTCGAGTTTTGTAGAAAAGTTTGAAGTGACTAATTACACGAAGGATGTGAATTTATGTGTTCAATCCAATGAAAAGTTTATCAACGTCTACATGACTGTGGGGAGCCAAGTAATGCATCATTTTCATTCAAATACATGTCATATTCAAGTGCTAAATGTTCTTAATTTATTTCAAATAATAGCATCCCTTTTAATCTTCTTTTTCACCTATTCACACTTTATTATACATAATTTTCGTTTCAATTTGTGTATTTTAAGTATTTTTTTTTTGAATTTGCTTTTTGATAAAATACATTTACGTGATCGACATTACGAGACAATGGTGTCGGAATGATTTGAGACACGGAGTATGAAAAGAACAAAAAACGTATTATATTAAAACTTCATTGCTAACAAATGTAAATATTTTCTTAAGGAGTGAATATAATTATACAGTTATGCTGCTATTCCGTTTGAATATCTCATCCGTTCTTCGAAGAGGTGACAATTGCACTGCACTTGCTCTTCTATGGCGACGAATGCTGTTTTATCCGTGGATGAGATCGTAGCCGTCAACTCTTTCGTCATCGCCTGCATTTTGTCGTAGAGATAAACGTTGGTTCGCTGGTCCTCTCACGAAGCCAAAAACAAAAATCGTTATACGTCACACGTCACTCGTCAAGCTAATGCTGCTTCTGACAGAATCCCTTGAACAAATGCCAAAATAACGTGCTGCTTTTTGGTTTGTGCGAGGATAGCACAGCACACTGACCAAAACATTAACCGTGTTGCGGGTGACTAGTCGACATAAGTATGTGTTGTTGTTTTTTTATACTCCGTGTCTCAAATCATTCCGATACCATTGTCTCATAATGTCTATCACGTAAAAGTATACTTTTTAAACTATAGACCGGCTTTCGAAAACCCAGGCATGGCTTAAGGACTTTTAACACACAAAAAAAAAACTTGATGGAGAATTTAGAAAGTCTTAATATAGATTGCCGAGGTAAACACCCAACTTGTTCGATGAACTGTGTTCCGAAAAAGCGTATATCATTTGATCAACAAGATTGAAAAAAGTGACAAAAGTGTAGGCAATTATTAATGTGTTTTGACTTGGCAGATTAATGCAATAGCCTTGTTAAACGGTAACCATCAATTTCAATACAGTTTCAATTGAACAGTAAAGTGTTTAAAAATCAAGTCCCACAAAGTTCTGATTCCTTTCTAACCCAAAGCGTTAGATGTAAAATAGTCCCTATCTGCTCTATTGTTTCTTCTTCAAGCAGCTGATTTGTTAGCAGCATTTAAAAATCAAGAAAAACCAAGATAATAGTGCACCTAGAGATGTCCAATCTATCCCTGTCACCCACTGCAACTAGAGATGTGCCGTCGATCCCTGTCCCCTACTGCATCAAGATATGTCCAATCTATCCCTGTCACCTACTGCACCTCGAGATGTTCCATCTATCCCAGTCACCTACTGCACCTATTGACGACCCATCTATCCCTGTCCCCTACTGCGCCTGGAAATGCCCCATCTTTTCCTGTCCCCTACTGCATCAAGATATGTCCAATCTATCCCTGTCACCTACTGCACATATTGATGTGCAATCTAACGCTGTCACCTACTGCATCTAGAGATTTCCCGTCTATCCCTGTCACCTACTGCATCTAGAGATTTCCCATCTATCCCTGTCACCTACTGCATCTAGAGATATACCATCTGTCCCTGTGACCTATTGCATCTAGAGATTTCCCATCTATAACTTTAACATGCAGCACCTGGGGTTATCCCATCTGTCCTTGTAACCTACTGCAACTAGAAAATCCCATCTGCCCCTGTCCCCTACTGCACCCTGAGATATCCCATCTTTTCCTGTCAACTACTGCATCTAGAGATATCCTATCCGTCCCTGTCGGCTACTGTACCAAGAGATATCCCATCTGTCCTTGTCACCTACTGCACATGGAGATATCCTATTTCTCCATTTCCCCTACTTCACCTGGATATGTCGTATCTATCCCTGTCATATACTGCGCCTGGAAATGTCCCATCCATTCCTGTCGCCCACTGCATCAAGATGTGTCCAATCTATCCCTGACACCTACTGCACCTAGAGATGTCCCATCTATCGATGTCACCTATTACATCTAGAGATGTCCCATCTATAACTTTAACCTACTGCACCTGGCGAAATCCCATCTAACCCTGTCACCTCCTGAACCTGGATATATGTCCCATATATCACTGTCATCTAACTCTCCTAAGGATGTCAATCTTTCCCTGTCACCTACTGCACCTCGAGATATCCCCTCTTACCCTGTGAACTACTGCATCTAGAGATATCCTATTCGTCCCTCTCAGCTGCTGCACCAAGAGATATCCCACCTGAAGATATCCCATCTGTCCCTGTCACCTACTGCACCTAGTGATATCCCATCTGTCGTTGTCACATACTGCACCTGGTGATGTCCCATCTGTCCCTGTCACCTACTGCACCTAGTGATATCCCATCTGTCCTTGTCACCTACTCCACCTGGAGGTATCCCATAAATCCCTGTCAACTACTGCATCTAGAGATATCCTATCCGTCCCTGTCAGTTACTGCACCAAGAGATATCCCATCTGTCCTTGTCACCTACTGCACCTAGTGATGTCACATCTGTCCTTGTCACCTACTCCACCTGGATATATCCCATCTATCCCTGTCAACTACTGCATCTAGAGATATCCTATCCGTCCCTGTCAGCTACTGCACCAAGAGATATCCCATCTGTCCTTGTCACCTACTGCACTTGGAGATATCCGTCCTATCCTTGTGCACTACTGCACCTTAACATATGTCCCATCTATCAATGTTCCATACTGCACCTAGAGTTGCCCCATCTATCCCTGTCAATAAACTAACCCTGCAGATGTCTCATCTATCCCTGTCAGCTACTGCGCATAGTGATGTACCATATATCGCTGTCACCTACTGCACCTAGACGAGTCCCATCTATACCTGTCACCCTCTGCACCTAGAGATGTCCCATCTATCCTTGTCACCCACTTCTCCTAGAGATGTCCTGTCTATACCTGTCCCCCTACTGCACCTAGTGATGTCCCATTGATCGCTTTCACATAATGCACCTAGAGATTTTGTGTCAATCCCTGTCACCCAATGCACCTCGTGTTGTCCCATATATCCCTGTCACCTACATCACCATGAATGTCCCATCTATATATGGCATCTACTGCACCTGAAATGCTACATTTATCTCTGGCCCCTTCAGCACTTGGATATGTCCAATTTATCTCTTTCACCTACTGCATCGGACGATGTTCTATCCATCCCTGTCACTTATGCACCAGGAGATGTCTGATCTATCCCTGGTACCTATTTCCCCTTGAATGTCCCATCTATCCCTGTCACATACTGCATCCTGAATGTGCCATCTACCTTTGGCACCCACTGCATAATAAAATTTCCTATTGGTGTTGCCAGCCAACTGTGCGTCCACATCATCCTCATCAAACAATCGGATGATTAAGATGGTACTCTTTGGGTTGAGTGACGAATTTCCACATATTGCCTTACAGAAACATCTGTTGTCATGTCATAACAATATTGAGTCAAGGATACAATTTTGATTCTTTTTAGACAATTTGACATTACTTTTTATTTTCGTTTGATTGACACAATTTGTATAATGTGGTTAATGAGTCTACACTTAAACTATTTGATTTAGTTTTAATTATAGTAGCTATTAATCAACTATTATTTTTATATGATTTAAGTTGGTCAGACGACCGGTACATGACTGCCAACAGTTTCAAGGATGCAGACATTGTTCATCTGAGACATGTAATTGGTGTTATAGTACAAGAGTGTGTCAAGAGAAAGGGACATTGTGTCAAGATGACCGTCAGGAGGACAAGCCATCGAATGGGTCATGGGTAGGAATGTATAATTATATAACATTTTGTGATATTCTGATTCATTTTCAAAAAAATAATTATTAAATCTATCCAGTTTTTGGATTCATTCGGTTAGCATCTGTTCGACAGAAATTAAACTTTTTTTTTTTAAAGTTCATCGAATCAGTTGTTTTTTTTTTTAATTATGGAAATATGAATAACAATTTTTTTTTTCTTCCCCTCCCCCCCCCCACCCCCCCCATTTTTTTTTTTTAATTTTTCTAATTTTTTTTTTTTTTTTTTTTTTTTTTGGAAATTAAAAACAATTTTTTTTTTTTTCCCCCCCCCCCCCCCCCAACCACTCCCAATGTTTTAGAATAATTGCATTCATATTTAAAAGTCTCCATTATAATATAATCAAGTCTACTTATAACTGCATGAATGAAAAGTCTACTTTGGAAAAAACTTATTTTTTTTTCAATCCCTAAAAACAAGCAACAGGGGAGCGAACCGGACAACTTATTTGAATTACATCGCTGACTATTGAATTTATGATAAAACCTGTTTGAGGATTTCAGTAGCTCAGTGAATGTTTCATAAGGCCTCGTCAACGTACATGTCTAAACTCATGGCCTTAAAAAAATGAAGACATAACATATTTTTTAAAACAATTATAGTCCAAAAAGTATTTATCGCCTATTATTATTATTTTTTTTTTTTATTTTCAAGTACTTAAGAGCCATACAAGAAAAATCAAATACAATATAAGAATTATCTATTTATAGTTGTCTTCAAAGGAACAGATTCACCTTCTAGCATGGGTTTATTTATTTCTAACTCGATTTTTACATTATTTTCTTAACATTCAACAGATTACTCCTACATATGCCCCTCCTCAAGGAGGTACCATACTGACAATGTATGGATTAGCCTCAATAAGAAACGCAACAGTAAAAATTTGCGATGCACCATGTGATATAATTAATTCTTCTGGAAGGTAAGTACTTAACATCAATTTAATGTTTGGCTGCGACTATTCGCACCCGAGTACCAGAAGTGAGAGGTTGGGATTAAAAAACAATTTAACATATTATTGTTGGGTATGTAAGACAAAAGGAGGTATCAATTGAAAGATAATTGAATGGACTATATGTTTGTAAACGTAATTCTTCAGTTGAACTAAAATAAACTACCACAAATGACATCCGAATTGGATTTAGTCTAAAGGGACCCTGGTACGCGTAGCTCTAATTGGACCCTGGTCCTTTGAGACTAAGTAAACTTTTAAGTTTGGGGACTGAGGGAACATGTTTCTCATTTGCCAGCGAGCTGTGCAACATTTTTTAAATTATTGATTTTAAAATTGATCTTAAATATGTGAACATTATTTTTTTTAAATCGATGGCTAGCTAATCATTGGACTTGATTAACTATTAGGTACTAACCGAATAAATTTTCTCCCGTTGAGGAATTCTATTACGACCTAAATAGACAATAATCTTCCTTGCAAAATTCAAAATTAATGCGTTCAATTTACAAACAGTGAGTTATGTTTGAGACGTGTGTCCCCTTCAGAGTGCATGTGTGACCCCTTCAAAGTGCAAGTGTGTCCCCTTCAGAGTGCACGTGTGTCCCCTTCAGAGTGCACGTGTGTCCCCTGTAGAAACACGTGTGTCCCCTTCAGAGTTCACGTATGTCTACTTCAGAGTGCACGGGTGTCCCCTTCAGAGTGCACGTGTGTCCCCTGTAGAAACACGTGTGTCCCCTTCAGAGTTCACGTATGTCTACTTCAGAGTGCACGTGTGTCACCTTCAGAGTGCACGTGTGTCCCCTGTAGAAACACGTGTGTCCCCTTCAGAGTTCACGTATGTCTACTTCAGAGTGCACAGGTGTCGTGTGAAAAAGAAGGTTACAAGCATGATTTTTGGATAACAAAGGAATAAAACGGTTTGAAACACGAGTGGTTTAATCTTCGTTAACGTTGCCTCGTCTAACTGTTACGTCATCTTGCATCCACTTTTTTCCATTGCGACATTGCTTGGGGTTGCTGTCAGGTGTGGGTTTTCACTAGTATGTTTGCGCACCGGATATTGTATTTATTGTGCGCGGTGTGTTTGAGTGTTAGTTAATGAGCGCCTTTCTCACCTGTCTGTAGTTGACGTATATTTATAGCGATTATGACGTAGCTTCACGACTATCCTCGGCGCAAGTTTATTTTGATTCAGCAGTTGATGAAAGTACCTTGTAGTTATTGAATGTGCATTATTCTCCTTTTCGTAGCGAGCTGCGTTATGCGTGTGTTTAAATTAAATGACAGCCTGGTAGATATGGTTCTGGATTTAAGTTTACATTGCTGATGGAATAGGACTTGTGATCAATTCGGTTTTATTACAACGTAAGAACGTGTCCAAGAGAGCGATGAAAGAAAACAATCAAATACGGATCATGACAGTTGCCAGTTTAAACGTGATTTGACCTTGTTTCGTGTGATCTTTTCATTGATAAGTTTCACATTTCTCAATATCTTAATATGACACACAGCGTCAGCTTGCTAAGCTCCTCTTGGTGCACACAACGCGGGAATCTTTAATGCTAAAGACAACCTCAGTTTTAAAAAAAAAAAATTAATATTAAATAGACTAAAACATGTAACTTTCCTCTCAGTTTCTTCAATAATGTTTCTGTAGATCGGCAGCGTAAGCTTCGCAGACAGGCGCACGTCCACGGACTACTATCTGTGGGAACGCTGTTCTGGAGAATAGCGAAACAAAAAATACGAACACCATACCTTAAATTTTGGAAATAATATCTCATAACTTTATATTTTGATACCTTGTGTGAACGGTTTGATTGGAATATATAAAATAAAAATCTCTTATTGCAGTACAATCACGTGTGAAGTTCAGCCTCTCTATCCTGCAAATGAGAGCGCATCATGCAAAATCATATTAGAAACGTCCTGTAAATCGACAATAAGGAATCGTTTAACTCTGCCAGATAGTTTAACATTTGTGGTAAGTGCATTTCATCTCAAATTGCATGGGAATAAAATCTGATATATAGTATCAATGGATCCATAAAGTATTGTGAATCGGAGACTCTCGATGTTTAGGAAATTAGGAAATCATCTTGTTATGTATATATGTATACATGTATGGCATCTGTCCGTCCGCGGGAGACGATAGATTATCTTTATTGCTTGCAGCTCTTGGTGTGGCTGGTGAGACCAATCCTCGAATGGCAGTCTCTGTTACATTTATATGTATACATATATGTGGTAAATTGGGCAATTTCAAAAAACAAAAGTTGCATGACGTAACAAGTACAATCACAGAAATAAAGCCATTATACATAAACAATAAAACTCATACGTTTTTAAAAAATAAACTTGAAACGGAAACAGATTGTTGGAAAGTCTCCATTTAACATTTTGCGGTACAATTGATTGATAAACGGATGAGTTTATCAAAGAATTTAATTAAACTACATAAGTGAGATCACAAAATTCAAAGCCAATAAAGAAGCTATTCGAATTTCTTGCTAGGGAATTTTTTAAGCAAAAATAATGAGAATTGAGTGAAACCAAATTGGTGCCAGGCAATAATTAAAGGAAAACTAGTTTGTTACCAACACTCAGATCGTTACCGACATCCAGATTGTTACTGACATCCAGATTGTTACTGACATCCAGATTGTTACTGACATCCAGATTGTTACCGACATCCAGATTGTTACTGACATCCAGATTGTTACTGACATCCAGATTGTTACCGACAACCAGCTTGTTACTGACATCCAGATTGTTACCGACATCCAGATTGTTACTGACATCCAGATTGTTACCTACATCCAGATTGTTACTGACATCCAGATTGTTACCGACATCCAAATTGTTACTGATATCCAGATTGTTACTGACATCCAGATTGTTACCGACATCCAGATTGTTACCTACATCCATATTGTTACCGACATCCAGATTGTTACCGACATCCAGATTGTTACCGACATCCAGATTGTTACCGACATCCAGATTGTTACCTACATCCAGATTGTTACTGACATCCAGATTGTTACCGACATCCAAATTGTTACTGATATCCAGATTGTTACTGACATCCAGAATGTTACCGACATCCAGATTGTTACCTACATCCATATTGTTACCGACATCCAGATTGTTACCGACATCCAGATTGTTACCGACATCCAGATTGTTACCGACATCCAGATCGTTACCGACATCCAGATTGTTACCGACATCCAGATTGTTACTGACATCCAGATTGCTACCGACATCCAGATCGTTACCGACATCCAGATTGTTACTGACATCCAGATTGTTACTGACATCCAGATTGTTACCTACATCCAGTAGCGTGCAGACCACACCGGGGTTACACCATTTCTGTGTATGGCACCAAATAGAAAAAAGGGGCATATTTATAGAGCACACACTGCTCGGTTTAAGCGAATTTCATAAAAGGATAAACGATCACACGTACATTGTCCCACACAAGTAGCCACTGCCAATGCGTGCTTTTATTAAAACTTCATGGTTGTTGTGTCAGGAATGAGGTGGACCCATACTTACATCAGCACACCACCGTTTTGACAAAGATTCAACACCGACTGAGGTTTCCCGGTAACTTTCGTAAGTGACAGGAAGCTATATTTATCTAAATTCGGAGAAATGAAAGTTTCTATTGATACCCAAAAAAGATATGCTTGGACGATTCTAACTACACGAATCGGATCGCTAAAAAATAAAAAACTTTCAAATATGACTTTTTTACCTATTTAAAATGTTAACAAAATAATATTTTAAAAATTTTCAATTTATGGAAAGCCAGAAATACTGTTTTAAAGTTCTTAAATACATTCACCTCCTGACCTTCAACAATTTCTATTTTGTTGTTATTATTTTTACACTATGAAAATATCTTTAAGAAGATAAAACCATCTTGTAAGTCGAAAAAGGGAGGGGGGGGTTGACATCATGCGCTTACCGTACCGGCCGGGTGACACCACTGCCTACTCCCGATTGTTACCTACATCAAAATTGTTACCTACTCCCAAATTTTTCCCTACTCCCAGATTGTTATCCTACTCACAGATTGTTACCTAATCCAGGATTGTTACCTACTCAAATACTGTTACCTACTCCGAGATTGTTACCTAATCCAGGATTGTTACCTACTCCCAGATCTTTATTTAATCCCATATTGTTATCTAGACCCAGAATGTTACCTACTATTAGATTGTTGACTACTACTAGATTGTTACCTACTAACTGATTTGTACCTAGACCAAAATTGCTACCTACACCCAGATTGTTACCTTGACCCAGATGTTACCTAGACCAAGATAGCTACTTACTACTAGATCATTTCCTACTACTATATTGTTACCTTGACCCAGATTGTAACCTACTACTAGATTGTTACCTACCACTAGATTGTTTAATACTAACAGATTGTTACATAGTCCTAGATTTTTACCTACAACCAGATTGTTATCTAGAAAAACATTGTTACTTACTAATAGATTTTTAACTACTACTACATTGTTACCTACAATAACATTGTTACCTAGACCCAGAATGTTACTTCCCCCTGATTGTTACCTAGACGTAGATTGTTACCTAGGCCAAGATTGTTACCTACTACTTAATTGTTACCTGCTACCAGATTGTTACCTACTACCAGATTGTTACCTACTACTTAATTATTACCTACTACTAGATTGTTACCTACTACCAGATTGTTACCTACTACCAGATTGTTACCTACTACCAGATTGTTACCTACTACCAGATTGTTACCTACTACCAGATTGTTACCTACTACCAGATTGTTACCTACTACCAGATTGTTACCTACTAACAGATTGTTACCTACTACCAGATTGTTACCTACTACCAGATTGTTACCTACTAACAGATTGTTACCTACTAACAGATTGTTACCTACTACCAGATTGTTACCTACTACCAGATTGTTACCTACTACCAGATTTTTACCTACTACCAGATTGTTACCTACTACCAGATTGTTACCTACTACCAGATTGTTACCTACTAACAGATTGTTACCTACTACCAGATTGTTACCTACTACCAGATTGTTACCTACTACCAGATTGTTACCTATGCGTAGAAGGTTACATAAACCCACATTTTCACCTTGAACCAGATTGTTACCTACTACTAAATTTTTACATACTACTAAATTTTTGTCACTTACAATCAGATTGTTACCTACACCCTTATTGTTAACTACTTCTAAATAGTTTCCTACTATTATATGGTTACCTAGACCCGGATTGTTATCTAAACCCAGATTGTTATCTAAACCCAGATTGTTAACTAGACCCAAATGTTACCTAAACCCAGATTGTTACCTACACCCTGATTGTTATCTAGACCCAGATTGTTACCTACTACTAGCTTTTCAAAATTACTTCTTAATTTTTACCTACTTCTAAATTGTTACCTACTACTAGATTGTTACCTAGACCAAGATTGTTACCTACTGTTAAATTAGTACTACTTAATTTTTACCTACTATTAAATTTTTACCTAGATTCAAATTGTTACCTACTACTAGATTGTTAACTACTACTAGATTGTTACCTACTACTAGATTGTTACCTACTACTAGATTGTTACCTAATACTAGATTGTTACCTACTACTTGATTGTTATCTACTACTAGATTGTTACCTACTACTAGATTTTTAACTACTACTAGATTATTAGCAAGACCCCAGATTGTTACCTAGGGGGGGCACTGCCCCCCCCCCTGCACTGATTGATTAAAAAAAAATTTTTAGACAAAAATAGACACAAAATGTATTAAAGTAAAGAGAAAATAAAGAGAAAGTAACTAAGCTGATGCTGATCTCGTTTCACTGGGTAATTATTTTTATATTTTCATTATTAATTATTTTATGTATCACTGTATGTTGTGAGCCAAATTTTTTTTTAGATCCAAATAAGGATATTATTTGTCAGATGGATAATTCAGTATAGCAAACTATTGAAGAAAACAAAAAGAAACTGTATCCTATTATTTCAACAATATTATTTTGCGGAACATATGATTTGGCAATTCGTGGGGAAGATAGCACCAAAGGAAATGTCGAACAGCTTTATGCGTATCGAATTGAGGGAGGAGACAGTATTTAAAAAAAAAAAACATTTTGATACAGCTGTTGAAAATGCACGTTACACATCACACCGAACGCAGAATGATTTGATCAACTTGTTTGAACAAGCTCTGCGAGAAGACATTGTAAAAGCTGCCAACAATGCTGTTGGATTCTCGATCATAGCCGATTAAACAGCAGCTATCTCAGAAACAGAAGAGTTGTCACTGGGATTCCGATTTGTAGATACGTCAAGTGAGAAGGCTATGATTCGTGAGGAATTCCTTGGATTTTTTCCGCTGAAAGATATGGACGCCGCCACGATATCTGATTGTATTATTCAACATTGCAAAACATTTGGTCTTCTCCTTTATAATCTGCTAGGTCAAGGTTATGATGGGTGCTCGACAATGGCCGGAAAAGAAAATGGTGTTCAGGCAAAAATACGAAATGCTATTGGTACTATCAAACCAATTATTAAATTTTTTCGTGAAAGCCCAACAAGGAGGTCCTCTGTCCCAAATATTCCTCTTCTGTGTGAGACAAGATGGACAAGCAGGTATAAAAGTATTCGGATTTTTTCTAGTAAATTTGAAGATATTTATTGTCAACTGGAAGAATTTTCATTGCATGCAAGTGGAACTACACGACAGGCTGCACATCAGTTATATTGTTCATCAAAGTCCAGCACGTTTTTATTTTGTGTCAATATTATTTCGCAGTACTCTGCCATACTGGAACCAGTTACTCAGGCTCTTCAAGCTGTTCAAGTTGATCTTCCAGAAGTCCAACTGCAAGTTCAAAACCTGCTCAGTGTAGTAAAACTTCACCGAGGTGATTCCGATAACTATTTCAGGGATATTTTTGAGAAAACAGTACAACTCGCACAGACGGTGGATATTGAACTCATTATCCCAAGACAGTATGGAAGACAAAAGCATCGAAGTAATCCAGGAAACATAAGTGTTGAAGAGTACTTCAGACAAACATTTTACATTCCATACTTATTCTCTAATTAGCTCAGGGGAGACTCGATTTTGTGAAGCCAGCAGTGCACAATTTAGCTTAGTGTTGCTACATCCTTCAAAATTGTGCAAACAGTAGACAGTGTATCCTTAAACTGTTGACGGTTTAGTTGATACCACATTGATAATTTGGAAAGTGAAGCCTTGAGTTGGTTTGATTTTTAGAAAACGCGAGAATACAAAAGTAGTCAAGCTTTCATCGACTTGATACCTTTTAAAAAGTTTTATCCGGCTGCCAGGTATGCCTTACTAGTTTTGCTAACATTACCAGCAACGACATGTACTGTAGAGCGATCGTTCAGCACATTGCGTCGTGTAAAAACATGGCTTAGATCTACAATGTCAGATGGAGGTCTATCCGGGTTGTGCATGTTAGCCGTACACAGAGACAAAGTGAACTACAACAAAAAAGACTTTATGGACAAAATTGTAGATATGTTTGGTAACGATAACAGACGACGCCAGTTCTTGTTTAAAGAATAAATTTTATTTTAAAGTTATGTTGTAATATTTTTGCTATATACATATATTGTGTTAATAAAAAATGATTTGCTACAGTATGGCCTTCATTACTACAGTGTCCTGTCTATTCGTTCACCAAACAAATACGCTAAAGTAAATTAAAATTACATTAAAACATTATTAAAAATATTTTGCCCCCTCCCCCCTAGAAAATTTTCTGCGGGCGCCCATGGACCCAGATTATTTCCTACACCCAGATTGTTACCTGGTCCCAGATTGTTACCTAGATCCAGATTGTTAACTACTACTAGATTGTTTCCTACTACTAGATTGTTACGTAGACCCAGATTGTTACCTAGTGCTAAGTTTTTACCTAGTACAAAATTTTTACCTACTACTAGATTGTTAACAAGATTAAGATATTTATCTACACCCAGATTGTTACCTACATAGATATTGTTACCTACACCGAGATTGTTACCTTAACCCAGAGGCAAACAGGCCCACGGTACATTTTTGGGAGTGTTCTTTTTCGGCCTAGGCCACTTTTGTGGGGGCATTGGCTACCTGTACCATATTTAAAAAAAAAAAATGTTTGGGGAGCCTGGGCCGCTTTTGAGCTGATATTTTTGACGTTTCTTCATTCCCCTCCATCATTTACAGACACCAAGCATTGAATCGCGATCCCCAAGTAATGGATCTGATTCTGGAGAGACGTTGCTCGAGTTCAAAGGTTGTTATCTTGATGTTGGAAGCAGTACTCAGGTTCGTTTAGGTGGTAGCAGTTGTAACATCACGGAGTTAAGGTAAGAAGTTGTTCGTAAGATAACTTATGTTATTAAATTATTAAAGTAAGAAATGTGGGTAATTGAAATAAAACAACAATAAATTTACACAAATTGAATTGACTGTAATATTTGAAAAACCTAATTCTAAATCTCATGATATTTCCCTCATTGATTTTTGTTTAAATATGCTTTTACTACTCTGATATAAATTAATGGCAAAAATAATTCAATGGTGAATTATTTTTGTCACAAATTGTATGCAACATAATTGAGCAACACAACATGAGGTCCCAAGTGACCATGTACGTTTTTTGTAATATGCACATACACACTTTAAATATCATATGATGATTTTCATACAAATTTCATTTTCTTTCCTTTAGTAGAGACAGGATTAAATGTATAACTGGACCAAAACCAGTGAATCATAACGTTTGTGTTAGTGCCCAAGTGAAAGTTGATAACTTTTCCTACATATCTACAAACCCGTTCTGTTATGATTCAGACCACTCTATTGTCAAAGAAAAGTGAGTTAAAAAGAATTAAAAAAAGGATAAAATTGTCAATTGTTATAACTTATTTACATTTTAACCCACATTTTAGAAGTCTTTAAAATTGAGAAATTCATTCTAAAAATGATTATTATGTGTTTACAAAAACTCTAGCATTCGTGAAATAGTTTTTAATACGATTTTTATTCAATGTCTTTTATTTTTATTTCATGGCCAGGACTACAATTGTAGCGCCAGCCTCAAATGTTGAGAATGAAGGTGGTCTGACAAAAACTCCCGCCCTTAAAGGCTCTCACGTGAGTAGACCTATAATATCCATTAAAATAAGTCACACAATTTCATCATTAACATTTTATTATGACGCATGGCTATTTTGAAATTCTTAAGATTTAATTTGACAACAGGAGGAGAATTCCTTTAGCTTTAAAAAAAATCATTTTTGACATAACATGTACTTGAATTTGTTAATAGTAGGCTTTACCTAAAATGGGAAGAACAGAAAAAAAAGCGTTACGCCCTGAGTGGATAAAAGAGAAACGAATTTTTGCTGCGTGACTTTAGAACTTTCCGCTGGTCTGCCTTTCCCATGATTACCATTAAAAAATCGAACGTATTGAGAGTCACACGAGACAATTCACTGATCCCTCGGAGCTGTTATCGTACCGTTGGTGATTAGAAGCAAGATGCGAAGCCCCGCTGAGGATTCATCTATTGGACTTTGAGCATCCCTCCACCGCCGACGTGGCCAGTCAAGTAAAGCATAAAAGCCAAGCAACGCATTTTGACTTAGTTATGAAATAGTTCAGGCTAAACAACCACCTCAGTTCATGGAATCAAAGTGTGACATTTATTCCCAAGGAGCTCTGATCATCAAAGTGACTTCGATATTAACTGTAATCGAATTTTAAGTATTCAGATTTAATGCAAATAATTAATCGAATACAACTATTCAATACTTTTTTTTACAGAAACAAAATAATATATTCGTTTAAATAACTGCTGCCTAAAATTAGACGACTAAACCACACGAAGAAAGGAACAAAGACACATCGGAAGACATTTCACATGACACATCACAAGACATATTATCACATGAAACATCACAAGACAGTATATTGCTTGAAGACACGACTGCATATTTCGATTACACGATGTCTTGTATGACATATATGAAGTACAGTTAGATTTTGTCTTGTACTACACAATGAATGACAATGAGGTTGTGTCTCTAGGACATCATGAATGAAAATGAGGTTTAGTCTTTATGACAACATGAATGACAATGAGGCTGTTTATTGTAAGACACCATGAATGACAATGAGGCTGTTTATTGTAAGACACCATGAATGACAATGATGTTGTTTATTGTAAGACACCATGAATGACAATGAGGTTGTTTATTGTAAGACCCCATGAAATGACAATGAGGCTGTTTATTGTAAGACACCATGAATGACAATGAGGCTGTTTATTGTAAGACACCATGAATGACAATGAGGTTGTTTATTGTAAGACACCATGAATGACAATGAGGTTGTTTATTGTAAGACACCATGACTGACAATTAGGTTGTCTCTTGTAGGACGCTTTGAGGGACAATGTGGTTATTTCTTGACTGAAACGTATTCATCAGTGGGGGTGGGGGGAGAGTTTTATGATCAATGAATGTACAACATATTTATTAAATATCTGAATTAGTTTAGCGTTAAACTGTGTTAATTTTTCTGTTGGTGAGAAACAAATAATTATTAATTTACTATGTATTTCAAAACTGAAATTAATATTCGTGGATACTGGTGCAGAACTTTTCAATGTAGCATATTATTATTTTAATGATATTGTTATTATTATTATTTTAATGATATTGTTATTATTATTATTTTAATGATATTGTTATTTTTATTATTATTTTAATGATATTGTTATTATTATTATTTTAATGATATTGTTATTATTATTATTTTAATGATATTGTTATTATTATTATTTTAATGATATTGTTATTATTATTATTTTAATGATATTGTTATTATTATTATTTTAATGATATTGTTATTATTATTATTTTTTGTTTTGAAGGAAACTAAAATTGATTCATTTTCCCCGCTCTTTGGACCTGTTTCCGGTGGCACGAGATTGACGTTCAAAACTCAACATCTCAACGTCACTACTCGTATCAAAATTACCTTGGGCAATGGCAGTTGTAGTGGCGTCTTCACAAATAAGTAAGAAAGTGTTCTTTAAACGTTTGACGACATTCAGTTTGAGTCCAGAAATAAAATGTACTCTCGCACCAACGCAATCAGTGGCGTCCAGTAAAAGACGTCACGGTAAATAAAGGGCACGGGTTGTGATGGAGTTCCACTTTGAATTTAACGTGTTTGTTTGTTTTGTTCGTTTTGCTTGTTGATCTTTTAATCTGGCTCAGGTCCCTTAAATAAAGACATCACGTAAATTGTTCCAACACTTTTTTACTGTACGAACTTTAAAAAAAAAAAATTGTGATTTTAACGTGCGTTTACATAGCGCTTGATTTGTTTACCTCATCTTGTTTGTTTGTTTGTTTGTTTTTGTTTTGTTGGTTTTGAAAATAAAAATCAATCTCAGTTCCTTTTAATCGAGACATCAAGTAAATGATTTCAGCACTTTTTTTTTCACTTTTTACTGCAGGAACTTTAAAAAATGGTTTTAAAGTGATGTTAAAAAAATCTCAGGTTTTGAAGTCATGTTTAAAAAAATCTCAGGTTTTGAGGTCTTGTTTAAAAAAGATATACGGTTTTGAAGTCATGTTTTAAAATAATCTTAGGTTTTGAAGTCATATTTAAAAAATATTAGGTTTCGAAGTCATGTATAATTATAAATCTGCATTATTATCAATTCAACTCAATAAATATTGTAGAGTATTATTTACGAATTTCTGTCCAGCCAAACGATAACATGCATCGCTGGTCGCCACGTCAATGCCACGACTGAATGTGTAAAGGTTCTGATCACCCTAAATGATGTACTACAGAATGTGCAGCTACAGCCTTTCTGCTATAAACCAAATCCTGTTGTTACACAAGTTGAAGTAGGCACAATTCTTCACAGGTTTGTATATCTAAAATCCTTATCAAGTGGGTTATAAACAAGGACAGAACTACAGTAAAGTATTGCCATAAAGAATAGACGTAGATAACAACTCAAGGCCCTACAACTATTTCGCCTGGAGAAAATGAATTGTCATTTTTATTAATAATGTGTTAAAACTTCTAAAACATGTATTATTGATGGACATATTGTGTGCATTTTTGTGACAGCGAAGACATAAACGTGACAGTTGCTGGATCAAACTTTGACAGTGTCGCATCGTCGAAAATTGTTATATCTTTCCATGACCATATCACAAACAAATCTTTGGTAAGTGAAACTCAAATTAAATATCCATTTTCTTAAAAAGTAACTTTTTTTTGTCAATGTACATGTTCCATTTTATCTTGTCAATGTCGTAAGTTATTTCCTTGATAAAAAGAGAGAAAAAAAGGAAACAAAAGTTCCATGAACTATAAGTTACTACTGAATTTCAATTCCGCTCACATTGTAAATGGTAACAAATCAGACCGTTAACATGATTGCGATTTGGTCCCAAGCAAACGTAATAATGATAATACTATTCAGCGTGACAGTAAGAAAAATAAATATCGCAAAATACATCACATTCATTTGCATTGATGTTTATAAATTTATGTGTAAATATATGTTTCAAGAATAGCTATTAATTAATTTTTTTTTAAATGACCATTGAAGATTTTAAATGACCAATGTATGAAGATTTTATCAAGGTAACAGAAACATATTTTTTTTAATGTAGATTGTCAACCTTCGTTAACAAAATTAGAGCGACACACCAAAATTATTGCACACAAAATAAAAATCATTGATTCACACTTCACACACTAAATAATATTTTCGGTTTTGATGACGTCAAATGTAATTGTTATCACTCGAATAGATTAAATCAGATCAGGGGTCACCAAACTACGGCCCATGACATCAGTTCACCAGGCCTGCCGACGGTACTTGAACTTGGTGGATAAAAACGTATGGAACACGAGACGTTGTGATACAATTTAAAATTAAATATTATGTTTAGAATGCTAGGACATCTTCACATGTGCGGAGAAATCCTGGAAGCTATACGCCTTAATTTACCATTTTCAAGTTTAAAGTATTGTATCTAGATTTTCTTGTATCTATTATTGAATAGTAATGTTTGCTTATATCGCCCAATCCCAAGCCATACACGGGCTCGTGGTAGCTCCGGCTACGCTCTGACGTTACCATGGTTATCAACCATGATTTACATGGAATACCAAAACTTAGTTTTTCGCCATTTACCCCCAGAGCTTTCCTTCTGGCTTGCAAGTATTGTACAAGATGATTAAGCGGCCCACGCTCACCATTTTGTCAGTTATCCGGCCAGCTGTGAACAAAATTTGGTGAACCCTGGATTAGATCATAAATTATTACACTTGCCATCTAATTTTGAGTAACGTGAGGCTAGGAAGGCTTTAAAAAAACCCAAACGATTTACAAACATTTTTAGATTTCAAATCAAAATCTAGGGACACGAGACATTATCAGCGATACGCTGATTGATATTTATTTATTTAGGCATTTTTATATAGCGCTTATCATAAAGCTCTAAGCGCTTTACAATTATTAAAACATGTAAACTAAGTAAATAAAAATGAGACACTAGGATAGTAACTACTATACTATAGAAACAATGAAAATGGCTATAAAACGAGGACACTTTGACACTTCAGGATCAACCCGAAACAGAAAATGAGGTAGGGCAAGGAGGGTGCATCACAGGTCATAGGCGGACCTAAACAGATGAGTTTTAAGGGACTTTTTGAAAATGGACGAGGTTTCACTATGACGTATATGGAAGGGGAGCTGGTTCCAGAACGTGGGCCCATGGAAGCAGAAGGAGCGTTCACCGATGGTCTTAGTTTTAGTTCTTGGGATTGAGAGGGTTCTACTGTCAATGGAAGAACGTAGTTGTCTTGTGGGGATGTAAGGAAGCAACAGTTCAGAGAGATAGACAGGAAAGTGAGGGTCAGTGAACGAGTTGAAGCAAAGATTGGCAGACTTGTATTTGATGCGAGAGGATATTGATATCCAATGGTTTATTTGAATGTATTGTGTCTATTTATAAACTATTTCTTGTCATTTACTCAAATCTAACAATAACGTCCACAGAGTCTGAGCGGCGGGTGCTTTCCAGGAAACAGAAACGAAAGTATGACGTGTGTGATCTCTGACCTTTACAACATCACAGAGGAATACTTTAAGGCCAATGTATCAGGCGATTATCTGGATGCGGAGCTGGCAATAGAGATGGACAATAATTATTTCAATATCAACGAGTCATTGCGCAAGCTCAAACTGAAGATTTATCGAAGTCCGAAATTTGACAATGATACAGTACAAAAAACTAAACTATCCCTAAACGACCCCATACTTGTTTTTTCGGTAATGAACCTACTGGATAAATTGTTTACGTTATTTGCTACATCTTAATACAAAATTATGGATACGGGGAATTGCTAATAATTATAATTTTTAGCTGACATTTAACCTCGTTTAGTATTATTATTTTATTATGTGCAGTGATGAGAAAATAGAAACTATTTTATCGACGTCATTTGTAAACGTTTCAATACAAAGTAAATGTCATTTAAATATCCATATCAACAGGTGCCGAATCTAACTATGTTCAATCGTGAGGACATAACTGTAAAAGTGGGTAACCAGGTGTGTCGTATAGTTATGTTGACAGAGAGTAGTCTGAAGTGTGACGCCGGAAACGCCATTGGTAGTCTCCAGAAGAAACAAGCTGATTTGGACCGGCAGCCAAAGAATGATACAGGGAGCAACGCAAGCTCCGACGGCAATGCACTCGATGGATGCAGCCGTCTTCGGCCCGATGAACGAGACCTTCAGTGTGCCGTGACATTACAGATAGGCAACCAAGTGACAGAACTCGGTCACGTGACGATATCGCTGGATCCCCTGTCTGAAACTGTCAAGACGATGGCCATGGTTGGCACGTGCCTGGTGGCCATCGTCATAGTGTCTCTATTAGTTCTAACAGTTGTTCTGCTCACGCGGCTGAAAAGGGAAAAATTGAAGAAATGTCAAACTATCGGTGGACCAGGCGTGGATCTCATTTCTTCAGGTGACTGTCATGGTTGTGTTTATTTAGCTTAGTTCCACTAGACTATATCTCATTTCTTCAGGTAACTGTCATGGTTGTGTTTAGATACCTTACTTGCATTAGGCTATCTCTCATTTCTACATGTAACTGTCATGGTTGTGTTTAGATAGCTTACTTGCATTAGACTATCTCTCATTTCTACAGGTAACTGTCATGGTTGTGTTTAGATAGCTTACCTGCATTAGACTATCTCTCATTTCTACATGTAACTGTCATGGTTGTGTTTAGATAGCTTACTTGCATTAGACTATCTCTCATTTCTACATGTAACTGTCATAGTTGTGTTTAGATAGCTTACCTGCTTTAGACTATCACTCATTTCTACAGGTAACTGTCATGGTTGTGTTTAATTACCTTACTTGCAATAGACTATCTCTCATTTCTACAGGTAACTGTCATGGTTGTGTTTAGATAGCTTACTTGCATTAGACTATCTCTCATTTCTACAGCTAACTGTCATGGTTGTGTTTAATTAGCTTACTTGCATTAGACTATCTCTCATTTCTACAGGTAACTGTCATGGTTGTGTTTAATTAGCTTACTTGCACTAAACATTTTATTATATTATTATAAAAGCTTGCCCGCTAAGCTTCAAGAAGCTAATTAACATTAATCTACATGGTGCACATTTTCACTTTTACCGTCCAAAAGTTTGTGTTTGCAACTCAGGAACAGTAGCCATTGAAAAAAATACCAATTACAAATGCGTATCTTTTTAAAAGCTGAGGAATTTCGTATGTATTACGTCAATAGAAAAAAATAATCATTAAATTTATTTGCTAAAATAGGAGTAGTTTTGTGAGCTAAGAACACTAACTATTCTGGAGAAAAAAAAAATCAGACGTCACCAAGTAAATCTGCTTAAGTAACAACACTTTTCCAATAGCACATGTCATCTTAATTATTTATTTTTGTTTGTTTGTTTTTCCATATGTGAGGGGCCCACGATCAATTTCTTGATCATCTTGGCCCCTGGTTTGAATTCAGGGTTAGCTTTCTCTTAGAGGAGTTGCCTTCCAAGGCTAACGAGTCCCATCCATCCGGGGGTGCTCGACTGGGCTTTGGCTGGAATTGAACTCCAGACCACCAACTTGAGATTTGCTCAGTTTAGTTTAGACAATTCGGGTGTTGCTGTTATTCCTTTTTTAAAAAAAAAAATTTACTGGAATCACGCTGAACGAACGACCTCAGCTTTCTCAATAAGTGGAATCTTTTCCAGGTCCTTATTTATTAGGGAAAAAAAAGGTGGGGGGGGGGTGTACAAATATCCATTGTTTCGGAATTATCTACATTACAAATACACTATTTAATTATATACAGGGTGATGTCACTTATTACTTCAACACTTACCTTTGACCCCAAGCAATGCCGGAAATGGCCTTAAAATTGTGGGGATAAATATTTGCTGAAAATCTCTAAAAAATTATATAGAGTAGCTCTTTTTATTTATTTTTTTTTTTTTTAATTATTCTTGTCTTGTTAATATTCTCTTAATAAAAATCTCAACGCATTCTGTTCAAAAGATTATTTTTTTTGTCTTTTAAAGTATGATTTTATCAAAATTCTGTTCCTGTTTCAACTCTACCGGCTTATTAAATAAGGTGAAATCTTTAAAAAAATTATATATAGTAGCTCTTTTTATTTATTTTTTTTTTTTTTAATTATTCTTGTCTTGTTAATATTCTCTTAATAAAAATCTCAACGCATTCTGTTCAAAAGATTATTTTTTTTGTCTTTTAAAGTATGATATTATCAAAATTCTGTTCCCGTTTCAACTCTACCGGCTTATTAAATAAGGTGACATCTTTAAGTCTTATGCTAACCTCAGAATTATGTTATTTATTGGACCTCATTGTCAACAGACACTAACTGCGCGCATGAATATATAGTGCACGGCCATGCTTGTTGATGTTTTACTGCGTCGCTCCACTGGTTCGTGGGTTAAACTCGGTTGGAACGTCATAATCAAATGTTTGCGGTGCGATTAAGAGAGCTTTTTGTCAAACACAGGATATTCACTCAAGGTCACCCCAAGGGCGTTTTCCTCCATGACTTTGACAATATATCCATCTCATAATCTTTACAAAAGACAAGACAGAAAAGCCCGAGTTAACTCTGCACCTGGCGTCCCCCCCCCCATACATCCCCTGCACCTTCTGCGCCAGAACTTATCATGCCATAATTGGCCCGATCAGCCATCTACGCACCCACCGACAGACTCAGCGCCGGCAAAAGGCGGATGTTGAAAAAGGACAATGGTAAACTTTCGACAGACGATCGATCATCTTATCATCTTATCATCTATTAGACGAGCCGAAGAAAAGATGGTAACATCGAACGTTTTGTAGAAATTAAGTTGTATTATTATTTTATACTACAAATTACCCCCACAAAACAATGACGGGGGAAATGCGTGATTTAACAAATATGCACTCAAGTAAGGAAGTATATAAGAATCCAAAATAGTGCAACCTTCTGGGAATTTTATTAAATATATATATATTATATATACATACCCGGAGACAAACTGTGTAATTTCACCAAGCTCACTAAAAACAATATAATTGTATCTGAGACAGGTTTAGGTGAGGCTGCCATGCCAACCTTACAGCAAATACTGGAATCTGTTGACGTGGACAAGAGTAGACAGGAGGAGATGAGAAAACTGATCTTTGATTTTGACAAACTGACCCTTGGAAAATGTATTGGATCAGGTAGATTTTTAGTATAGTTTTTAAATGATAATGCCTATGTCGGCTAAAAATTCAAGCATTGCTAATAGGATTCGGCATATCCCCCACCCCCCCTCCCGAAACTTTGTTTAGGAATGAGATAGTCAACATTAGGACTTTCTTTACAAATCTTATTTTAATTTTAATAAATGTTTCATTTTGTAACACTTTTCTTAGAAATATGAAACACGGTGATTCAAAGTCTCAAAGGATTTGTTTCATTATAGTTATAAATTATTGTTTAGCTTTATGCGCCTAGATTTCAAACCCCAAATATGATCATAAAGGCCATAACCAATGGTAAGTCGGCCATATTGTTTAGATCTCATTTGGGGGGTATTGCACATTCAATATATGAGTCTTTCAAAAAATTGTCTGATGTAACACTGCAGATATAAGTCTTTCCAAATTGTATCGTACATCGCACAAGATATAAGTCTTTCAAAATTTCATCATATATCACTGCAGATGTAATTCTTTCCTAATTGTATCACATATCACTGTATATGTAAGTCATTCCTAAATGTCTCATATATCACGGTAGATATAAGTCATTCCTAAAGGTCTCATATAACGCTGCAGATATCAGTCTTTCCTAATTGTATCACATATCACTGTATATGTAAGTCATTCCTAAATGTCTCATATATCACGGCAGATATAAGTCATTCCAAAATGTCTCATATAACACTGCAGATATCAGTCTTTCCTAATTGTATCATATATCGCTGCAGATATCTTTCATACATACTATTTCAAATAAAAATGAACGCATGGCAGCATTCATAAAGACTTTCAGGTACGATTCTGAATGCATTTCAAATCAAAACGAGTTCTTTCACTTCTCAGGTAATTTTGGAACTGTCTTCGATGGCCTTTTAGAGATTAGCCCTGAGTTACCAGCCGAGAAAGTGGCAGTTAAGATGTTGCAAGGTAAGGACGTGTACACAACGAACCTACATTATTTTTCCTTTATCACCTCACATTGACTGTAATGGCTGTGTTAACAAACTGATGGCATGTATTAGCCGATTCATCATCGTAGCAGTCAAAATGGAGTTGAATCTCTTTAGAGACTTGCCTAGGAATGGGAAATATCTTTAACAATACGCATAAGCCAATTTACCCCTTGGGAACCAGATGATTCCAAAATATTAACAAGTGCATCTAAAACTTATTCCGCTACCTCCCCCCCCCCCAACCACATACAGACACATGTCATGTTCACACCACACAACCCATATTTAGACTTGCAGCGTTTTATGGCAACATATGTTTCCTTTACATTCTTTCAAATTTATTGGAAGATTACTATACTGTACTGACTTTAAGATACTATACTGTGCTGACTTCAAGATATTATGCTGTTCTGCCTTCAAGATACTATACTGTGCTGACTTCAATATACTATGCTGTGCTGCCTTCAAGATACTATACTGTGCTGACTTCAAGATACTATAGTGTGCTGCCTTCAATATACTATACTATGCTGACTTCAAGATACTATACTGTGCTGACTTCAAGATACTATACTGTGCTGCCTTCAAGATACTATAATGTGCTGACTTAAAGATACTATACTGTGCTGCCTTCAAGATACTATACTGTGCTGCCTTCAAGATGCTATACTATGCTGACTTCAAGATACTATACTGCGCTGACTTAAAGATACTATACTGTGCTGACTTCAAGATACTATGCTGTTCTGCCTTCAAGATACTATACTGTGTTGCCTTCAAAATACTAAACTGTGCTGCCTTCAAGATACTATACTGTACTGACTTCAAGATACTATACTGTACAGCCTTCAGGATTCCATACTGTACTGCCTTCAATATATTATACTGTGCTGCCTTCAATATACTATACTGTGCTAATTTCAAGATATTATACTGTGCTGACTTCAAGATACAATACTGTGCTGATCGCAAGATTCTATTTTGCACCGACTTAAAGATACTATACTGTACTGACTTTAAGATACTATTCTGTATTGCCTTCAAGAAACCATACTGTACTGCCTTCGAAATACTATACTGCACTGCCTTCAAGATACTATACTGTACAGCCTTCAAGATACCATACTGTACTGCCTTCAAGATACTATACTGTGCTGACTTCAAGATACCATACTGTACTGCTTGAAGATACTATACTGTTCTGCCTTCAATATAATATACTGTGCTGCCTTCAAGATACTATACTGTGCTGACTTCAAGATACTAAAACTGTGCTGCCTTCAAGATACTATACTGTGCTGCCTTCAAGATACTATTCTGTGCTGCGTTCAATATACTATAATGTGCTGACTTCAAGATACTATACTGTGCTGACTTCAAGATACTATACTGTGCTGCCTTCAAGATACTAAAACTGTGCTGCCTTCAAGATGCTATACTGTGCTGAATTTAAGATACTATACTGTGCTGCCTTCAAGATACTATACTGTACTGACTTCAAGATACTATACTGTACTGCCTTCAAAAAACCATAATGTACTGCCTTCAAGATAATATACTTTGCTGAACGCAAGATTCTATTTTGTACTGACTGCAAGATACGTTGATTTAGTGACAGTAATATACTAGTTTACTGTAATGACTACAATATAATATACCGTATTGACTGCAAGATGATATATTCTACTGCAAGATTCTATACTGTACTGATTGCAAGATACTATATTGTACTGACTGCAAGATGCTATACGGTACTGAGTTCAAGATACTATACTATACTGAGTAAAAGATACTTTTTTTTTACTGACTGCAAGATACTATAATGTAATGACTATTCAACCCCGGACCACTGATCTACTACATACAAAAACTGTGAACTCTAAACATTATCTATGCAAGTAACGTGGTCTCAATACTGCTAGACAAGAACCCCAGCTGTCTTACACCTGATACACTAATCCCATGTGTGTTAGTTCCCTTTCAAACACTGTGCAGTTAGCCACAAGAACATAACTTCTGCTCACAACTGACGATCTAAAAGCGTTCACGCAAACCGCAGTGATTCCCAATCCTTGACATCCACCACGTCATGCATGTTTAATTGCAAATTTTTTAAGCATTCCATATGAAACAATATTGATGGCTGATGGTTTTAAGAAATAAGTAATTTTTTTTTCAATAACACACATTGTAATATTGAAATTGTCCTTGTGACAGACCCGATGTCACATAAACTTGACCTGCTGAACTTTGTCCAAGAGGCTGTGATGATGCGACAATTCCAACACCCAAACGTCCTGGGTCTTATTGGACTGACAGAGCAAGAGCCTGGAATTCCTTTCGTCATCTTACCTTTCTTGGAGAATGGTGACCTATTGACCTACGTACGAAATCAATCCTTGGTAAGAGAAATACAGTATTGGCAACTTATTGTCATACGTAAGCTACCAATCTTTGGTAAGAGAAATACATTACTGGCGACTTACTGTCATACGTAGGCTACCAATTAATGGAGAGACAAATATTGTAATGGCGACTTATTGTAATACGGTGCCTACCAATCCTTGGTAAAAGACATACATTACTAGCGACTTATTGTTATACTTACACAATCATTCCTTGGTTAAAGACATACATTACTAGCGACTTATTGTCATACTTACACAATCATTCCTTGGTTAAAGACATACATTACTAGCGACTTATTGTTATACTTACACAATCATTCCTTTGTTAAAGACATACATTACTAGCGACTTATTGTTATACTTACACAATCATTCCTTGGTTAAAGACATACTTTACTAGTGACTTATTGTTATACTTACACAATCATTCCTTGGTTAAAGACATACATTACTAGCGACTTATTGTTATACTTACACAATCATTCCTTGGTTAAAGACATACATTACTAGAGCCTTATTGTTATACTTACACAATCATTCTTTGGTTAAAGACATACATTACTAGCGAATTATTGTTATACTTACACAAACATTCCTTGGTTTAAGACATACATTTCTAACGACTTATTGTTATACTTACACAATCATTCCTTGGTTAAAGAAATACGTTACTAGCGACTTATTGTTATACTTACACAATCATTCCTTGGTTAAAGAAATACAATGCAAAGCAAATAGAAATTAGTTTAAAATTTGTACAAGTAATAATTGTTAAAATCAGGAGCAAGATCATTGTCGTTATTTCCATACATTGGGCGCTAATAAAATTTAACTTTGCATATGATTTTTAGATGTGGAGTCAGAGTCAGGGCTTACAATAAGTGACATGTTCTCATCCCCCCACCTACCCCCCCCCCCTAAAAAAAGCTCTAAAATAACAGTTTACAAACAACATGACACTCAAAAGAAATACTATGTAAATAAAGGAAGTAGCTGAAGCGGATTCGGTCAGACTATCAGACTGTTTACTGGGTCTTTATTCTACAATTATTTTAAAGCTAAAGCAAGTTCTATCTAAAAAAAAATAAGTTACACCTTTTAAAAAGACTTGTCTGCATCTACACCAATGATCACTTTAGGAGTCACATCGTTCTTTCAGAGACTCACTCTCCACGACGTCATTAGATTTGGGGCTGACATAGCTTACGGTATGGCCTACCTCAGTTCACTCAAGTTTGTCCACAGAGACTTGGCAGCAAGAAATTGTATGTGAGTTGTTGATAGATAGATATTTTTAGAGTATAGCCTCGTTATATTGAACCGATGCTGAAAATCAATTTGAGTTAGTAATCGCTAAAAGAACCTACCATCAACGAGGTCATGGTCATTTCAATACGATGACAATAGATGGGGATGTAAGCAAGTACAGCTTAGTTATCTAATATTTTTAACATTTCGTTATTTATTTATGAATTGTTCATTTCATCTTTTGATAATGTTATTACTTTTTGAAAAAAGTAAACAACAATTTATTAGTTTGAATTTTGAGTCTGAGTCATTAGTTCTTTGTGGACCAAAATGTTTGTACGTGCATCACATGCTTGTACTGACATCACATGTTTGAACTAACATCACATTTTTGTACTGAAATCACATGTTTGTACTGACATCACATGATTTTACTGAATCACATGTTTATACTTATATCACATGATTGTACTGACATCACATGATTTTAATGACATCACATGATTTTACTGACATCACATGTATGACTGACATCACATATATGACTGACATCACATGTATGACTGACATCAACATGTTTGTACTGAATCACATGTTTGTACTGACATCACATGTTTGTACTGACATCACATGTTTGTACTGACATCACATGTTTGAACTGACATCACATGTTTGTACTGACATCAATGTTTGTACTGACATCACATGTTTGTACAGACATAATAAGCCCTAAGTTAACATCAAATGGAGGGAAAATCTTTACCAGGAAATCCATTTTTAAGATCACAACTAACAAGAAAGGAATAGTAAGCACACATTTAAAAAAAACCAAAAAACATGGTTTTGCCCTCTGATGAAGAGTTTCACCTGGATCGTCTTTTTGGCTGTCTTTGCTCGCCATTCTGGTTCTCACGTCACGAGCTCTTACTGTTTAGCCGCTTTTAAGGCTGTAACATTCTTGCACTTACTTACTTTTTTTTCGTTATTGCGGCTCCCTCATGCCATACTCTTACTATTTTGTCGTTATTTTAGGTTGCTATATGCCATTCTCTTACTTTTTTGTCGTAGTTGGGGCTCCCTCATGCCATACTCTTACTATTTTGTCGTTATTTTAGGTTGCTATATGCCATTCTCTTACTTTTTTGTCGTAGTTGGGGCTCCCTCATGCCATACTCTTACTATTTTGTCGTTATTTTAGGTTGCTATATGCCATTCTCTTACTTTTTTGTCGTAGTTGGGGCTCCCTCATGCCATACTCTTACTATTTTGTCGTTATTTTAGGTTGCTATATGCCATTCTCTTACTTTTTTGTCGTAGTTGGGGCTCCCTCATGCCAATTTAGGTTGCTATATGCCATTCTCTTACTTTTTTGTCGTAGTTGGGGCTCCCTCATGCCACACTCTTACTATTTTGTCGTTATTTAGGTTGCTATATGCCATTCTCTTACTTTTTTGTCGTAGTTGGGGCTCCCTCATGCCACACTCTTACTATTTTGTCGTTATTTAGGTTGCTATATGCCATTCTCTTACTTTTTTGTCGTAGTTGGGGCTCCCTCATGCCACACTCTTACTATTTTGTCGTTATTTAGGTTGCTATATGCCATTTTCTTACTTTTTTGTCGTAGTTGGGGCTCCCTCATGCCACACTCTTACTATTTTGTCGTTATTTAGGTTGCTATATGCCATTCTCTTACTTTTTTGTCATTGTTGGGGCTCTCACACGCCATTCTCTTACCTTATGTCGTTATTTAGGCTCTCACATGCCATGCCCTCAGTTTTTTATTCATGCCTGGAAGTATTCTCTACTGTATTATCCTTTTAAATTGCTATATGTTTTATATAGAAATAAATTTTATTAACAAAGAAACTCAAATGTTTAAGTCAGCGTGACAATTATTCGCTTAAGTCAATCTGAAAATGACAGGCAGGTGTTTAAACACCGGTTGTCTCTCTTTCCTTCCAGGCTCGACGGTGAGTACCGAGTCAAGGTCGCCGACTTTGGTCTGTGCCGTGATATCTATGAGAAGGGCTACTACACAAGTGACAACAAGAAGATACTCCCCATTCGGTGGATGGCGTTAGAGAGTATAGAAGATGGGACGTACACAACGAAATCGGACGTTGTAAGAACAACTATTTTTTTTTTTTTTTTTTAAATTCGGATTTTGTAAAGAGGGCACGAGAAGGGAAAGAATTGTAGAAGGGATTGGGAGAATTGGAACTTGATTCTTAAAAGTTGAGTCACTGCACAGAAATAGAAATTGCCTGAGGGCTACTACACAAGTGACAACAAGAAGATACTCCCCATTCGGTGGATGGCGTTAGAGAGTATAGAAGATGGGACGTACACAACGAAATCGGACGTTGTAAGAACAACTATTTTTTTTTTTTTTTTAAAATTCGGATTTTGTAAAGAGTGCACGAGAAGTGAAAGAATTGTAGAAGAGATTGGGAGAACTGGAACTTGATTCTTAAAAGTTGAGTCACTGCACAGAAATAGAAATTGCCTGGAAATAGACACTGAAATTAGACAGTGCATAGAAATAGATAAAGACATTAGACCATAAAATAATACAAACTCAAAAGTGAACATTTTACAAATACTTAATTAAGAGACTTGGAAGCATGCCTTTGAGTCAGCAGCTCTGAGAAGGACAGAATAGATTTCTGTGTACACACTATTTTATACCAGCGCATAAATGCTACTTATAAAATGGTGCAGTCTTGTATGTGTTGTAGTTTTCTAATATTTTGTAGTTTTATATAATATGATGTAGTTGTGTAATTTGTTGCAGTTTTATAATATGTTGTAGTTGTGTATATTTTAGTTGTAGTTTATATAATATCTTGTAGTTTTGTGTAATTTGTTGTTGTCTTGTGTAATATACTGTAGTTTTTAATAATACGTTGTAGTTTTGTATGGTATGTTGTAGTTTATATATGTTATTGTTTTGTATTTGTTGTAGTTTTGTATAATATGTTATAGTTGTGTACAATTATTTGTAGTATTGTATAATATATAGTTTTAGGCAACGCTTGTGTTTGTATTTTGAGATCAACATATCGTCTATGGACTTCATGAATATATACAATATTCTTCATTGCGTGTTTCCACTCCCAGTCGAGCACAGCCCAGTAACAATACATTTCCATGCCTGTCAGTCTCTTTTTGATATATTCTTCTTCAAACTCTCTCCAATTTTAAATACATCCTTTTCAACGCATCTTCTATATAAATAGCAACTTTATTTCTATATCAAAAACTCACATTGCTGACACCATTTCCTGAACCCATTTAACTTCTTCGTTTAAAGAATAGCTGCAAAGTTTACTAGTTACAAAAGAGACTCTCTATTTTGTGTGTATTTGAATACAATGGGACATCTAATTAAAGTAATTGTGACGTTTGTAGTTGTCAAAGTTTCAATGCTTCGCTCTACTGTACACGGAAACATAATTAAAGCATCAATTATCTTCTCTATGTGGTGTGAAGTTAGCCTTTAGAGTTAAAGATCATGAATGTATTTTGTCCTCTCGTTCCTTGCCTTCAAGTGGTCTCTAGGCGTGGTCATTTGGGAGATGTTGACCAGGGGACTGACTCCGTACCCCGGAGTGGATGGCTGGGATGTCGTCAACTACTTACGGCATAGGCGTCTCCCGCCGCCTTATTTCTGTCCTGAATCACTGTAAGACACTGGGTTTTTTTTAATATGATGCTATCTATGAGATTGTCCCTCGCTTTGACATTTTGCCCATCTGGGTTTATTTTATTGCTTTGACGGTTACGTCATTTTTGTGTTGATAAATGCGATTGCATAACTTATTTCGCAGAAGAAAAATATATCCATTTTTACAGATCTATATGTTTGTTCCTTTTAAAAAGAGCATGAAGATATCAAATACTTTTTAAGAAACATTTAACAGATTTAAAAAAAAAAAAAATTCTGTATTGTTGAATGAATGTTGAGATCATTCATGAAGTATTGTTTGTTAAAAATCCAGAGAAGTGAAGAAATTAAAGAATTACCCCATGTTGGGCTATATTTTACTAGTTATTATTTACTCCGGGTTCATAATATGTTTCTCTATTGTTACTCCAGGTGACTATACGTCTCTCTAAAATTTCTCCAGGTTTAACTTAATGATGATGTGCTGGGCTAAGGAGCCCAACAGGAGACCTTCATTTAAAGCAATCCAGATGGAGCTACTGCTCCTCGTCGATGCAGGTCGGGATGACAGCCCGCCAAAGAAGGAGAATCCCTACACGCCATTTCCGTCGAAACAACCCGTTACGCAAGTGTCAGAAACTTCGATAAACACCCCAGCACAGCCGGAAAATCTATCGCAAGAAAGCAACACGCGCCATGGTGACGTAACGAATGAAAATGAACAAAGTTACCCAACGAAAGACGAGACGATACTCTCTGGTGAAGACACCCGTTTGACTTCTAGTCATGTCAGCGACCCACACGTTCACGACACACAAGTTAACGACACACAAGTTAACGACACACAAGTTAACGACACACTGATTAATGATTCACAGGTCAACGACAGAGAGGTCAAAGACAGAAAGGTCATCAACACACAGGTCAACGAAACCCAAACCCACGACAAGCACAGCGCAAATGAATCCAATGGTTCTGAAATGTTGTCTTTCCCCAAAAAGACTGCTGCACAAGATGTTCTGATCACCATTCCAGAATGCTATTCGCACGTAGACGTAAGCAGCGAAGCTCTCGGGGTGTACGTCGAGCTGGTTGCGAACTACGAGCCCCCCAAAACATTCCTCAGCACTTTCATCAGCCCGTCACCAGGTTGCAGCCTAACCGGGCCTGACTTTATAAACGAGTATCAAAGCGATGCTGCAAAAGAATACGTCTGGCTGAGTGAGGAGGGAGCCTACTACAAACCTGACGAAGAAATTTAAGAAATTTAACAAAGTGCAAATAGCCAATGACGCTTTAAAGATTCACAATGGCGATCTCTAGTCACTGATCAGCATTTACATATGTTTTACAATAGATGTCTTTGCGAATGCTGTCATTACAGGCACTCATTAAAAAAAAAGTTTCGCTGAAGAGAGAACTTCTGTACATTGCCTTAATTTTGAGGGCGCCGTTTAAAGAAAAAAAAATAAGTAATTGCACATTTCTGTAACCGGGGAAAAAAATGACTCTTACTTTAAGTAGAAATATTTTTAATATATAAATAATGTTTTAAAAAAAGCTGAAGCTTCATCGCTCTACAATTTTAATGTGTCTTAATCTCACACAATGTTTGTGTTCATTGGCTAATTTAATTTTCAGTTGTTGTTTTTTTTGTTTTTTTTTTAACACTTTAGTGTCATTTCAATAAGTTATCTTATTGAATGAAAGTTACATTAAAAAAAATGAATATGGAATTCTTCTATCTCTATAATGTTGATTTTGTAGCTTTATTAAAATAATATTAGTTAACAGGCCCTCTCTGTCCATTGTATATAGTAAATAAATTTATAAACAGAAAGCAAAGAAGGTTTCAAGGGAAAAACCAGTGACGTCAGGTTTTGAGAGTAAAAAAAAAAAAAATGTGAAAAATTAAGTTAAAACATTCCTCATGCAAGAATACAAATGTTACGATGTCTAAATAAGTTGTTTTTTTTTTATTTCGACTGCGCTGCTTTTTTTTTTCATTTGGACCAATTTCTCATATTGTTCTATTGAATAAAATGTAGCTAGAGAGTTGGACCAATTTCTCATATTGTTCTATTGAATAAAATGTAGCTAGAGAGTTGGACCAATTTCTCATATTGTTCTATTGAATAAAATGTAGCTACAGAGTTGGACCAATTTCTCATATTGTTCTATTGAATAAAATGTAGCTAGAGAGTTGGACCAATTTCTCATATTGTTCTATTGAATAAAATGTAGCTAGAGAGTTGGACCAATTTCTCATATTGTTCTATTGAATAAAATGTAGCTAGAGAGTTGGACCAATTTCTCATATTGTTCTATTGAATAAAATGTAGCTAGAGAGTTGGACCAATTTCTCATATTGTTCTATTGAATAAAATGTAGCTAGAGAGTTGGACCAATTTCTCATATTGTTCAATTGAAATGTGTGTAGCTACAGAGTTGGACCAAATTCTCATATTGTTCTATTGAAATCTGTGTAGCTACAGAGTTGGACCAAATTCTCATATTGTTCTATTGAAATCTGTGTAGCTACAGAGTTAGACCAATTTCTCATATTGTTCTATTGAAATGTGTGTAGCTATAGAGTTGGGCCCTTTTGTCTTTTTGTTCTATTGAATTGCATGTAGTTACACGGGAGATAACTTTAAAATGTCTAAATATCGACATCACTGAGTTTGCCCTTAAAACCTGAGTGCTATAATAAATGGAAATAAATTGTAGCACCCATAGTTGCCATCATTGGTTCAACCCCTGACCATTAGACCAATACAGAATATGAGCCTATGACTGACATTAAAAAAAAAACATATGGCCAAAGGCTAAGCAGCACAGCCTCACATCCGGTATGATGCTAACACGCTGAACAACCGAGTACTTGTCATAGGTCTTCATTCGAGTAGGGCACTCCTGTACACCAGACACAAGTGACAACCACTTACGAAAGGCGCTCGTTTCTCTTGAGCTGAACTACTTTTACACGCTCGCCTTTGTTTCTATAACATGTGCTTGAAGCTTACGAAGTTTTTGGCTTCCTAAAGTAACCGCTTGATTCCCGAATGCTTTATTTATTTAATTTTTTTATTTTATTTTTTTTGGGGGGGAGGGGGGGCCTTACCATGGTAGTGCTCGTATAAAGTTTTCGTTTCAATCAGGTTATTTAAATGGCCAGTTCTCTTCATTCTCAGTGACCTAAACCGCAAGTGGTCAGACCTGGGAATGCCCCATGAAGACCACTAACTTTGGTCCAGACCTGTTGGAGGAAAACGTTAAGTTAATCAGGCAGGCAGTCTTCCTAGTTTAGGAGCGTAAACGGTGGGATAAAGTGGAATTGGTTTTTATAGTGTTTTTGAGCCAACCAAAAATCACTGACCTTGTTAAAATTATATAACTCGTAACAAGTCATTTAGATTTACGCTGTCCTTTGCACAGTTTAACATGCTGTTAACCCCTTATTCCATCTGATGTATATGGTTGTCATTAACGCCATGTAAGACTTAACATAGGATAACATAAATTAAAGTGGGCACATTAGCTACAGGTAAGATGCTTTTTTTTTCCTTAGAAGTAAGAAAGCATGAATTTGTTTATGGACACATTACGTTTTATTATATGAGAACCACTCTCGTTTGAAAGTGTATTTCCCGTTTGGTGAACCCCAAGGTCTCGTATGAATACTTAAATGGGAGAAAGTCCATTTTCAGAACTATTTAAAACCAAAGGTGATTCGTGTAACATTTTACGGATGACTGAAAACTCTAAAGGAAATGTTGCGTTAAAGAAGTAAGGGCATAGTATACAAATTATCCTCAAGGTATAGTTATGCTTTTTAATGTACATTATTAAAGGGGAAAACTGGGCAGTCGAGCGGTCTAAGCCGAGTCATTCCCAAGCCAGAGGACTGGAGCGCGATCTCCAGAAAAAGCCGAAACATATCAGCTACTAGGGTGGTAGAGGCTCATTAATCTTGGAAGGCAAATCGTCATTTGAGGGCAGCTCATTCTTGGATGGCAACTCATACTTGGATGGCAAATCATCTTTTGATCGCAACACGTATTAGGATGGCAACTCAGCCAAAGAAAGGAAAAGAAAAAGCCGTAGGTGTAATGCTATTGAAACAGAGAAATTTACGACAACTCTTGTAATGTGGAACGTATAAAAAAGCAGAGTGCTACACAAGAAAACCTGGTCTATTTCCAGCCGTCCGTCTTGGATAAGACTAGGAACAAATAGAGATTGGGGCTGACGAATTAAGAAACGCTCCCTTAATTTAAAGCTGCTACGCAAGTCAAGGCCCCCCGTCATCTTCGCTTGAAAACAACGAACAGTAAAAGTCGAAACCGGTGAGAACTGGATATTATTATATTGGCCAAAAGAGGTCGTTACGAATCTATTGACTAGCGCTTTGATTAAAATCTGCTGACAAGTTGTCTTAGCAAGCGTGTTGACTAAGTTATATAGATATATATGTCTGTTTAGTCCCGTTAAATGTTTTTGCGACTAAATTAAATACGTTTTAAGATTTGGCTCATCTGTTTAATAATACTTAACAAAAGGACTGTACATTAGTAAACTAAGGATGACGGTGCCAAAGCAAGTGATTTTAACAATGCAATATTCAATTTAATTATACCATTAAATTTATTTAACAATGCAAAAATCAGTGATACATAAATAAAAACTATTTTAGCTTTGAGCGCAGCACGTGAAGAATTGAAGCTGCAAAAATAATATCTTCCTTCTGGTAAAGCGGACGGCTAATTCATGGGGATGGAGTGGAGCCCTGCACAAAATATACTCTAGATATTGCATGGCCTTACAGCATTCTTTAGTACAAATTAAAACACATTCGAACTTAAACAGCCTTTTCCCCAATCAAGGTAGCGCGGTATACAATCGAGCGTTACATATATAATCAATTATGTCATAATCAAAAGAAAGTTGAGAGGGGGGGGGGGGTATGGTAGAATATCAAGGTTTAAGGTGTACACAAAATTTGGTCAACAGACAAGCCATGATATCATCACTTTTTTTTTTTTTTTTTAATTATATTTTTTAAAGTTATATTTTTTTTTTTAAGATATTTTATTTCAAATTTGTCACGATAAATGCCTAAAATCTTAAAAGAAATGCAGTGACGTAATTTTAATGTACATTAAAATAAAAAATTCGGGAAAAAAAAATTTCGTTTCTTTTTCGTTTTGTTTTGTTTTTGGAAACAATTTTATTCAAAGCTGTTAAGGCAGCGGCTCTCAACCTATGGGTCGCAACTTTGGGGGTCGAATGACCCTTTCAGAGGGGTCGCCTAAGACCATCGAAAAACACATATACTCAACAGTTATAAAGCAGCAAGGATAATAATTTTGTGATTGGGTGTCGTCACAACATGATGGACCGTGTTTAAAGGGTCGTGGCATTAGGAAGATTGAGAACCACTGTGTTAAGGGGTTGTTGTTAAAATCACGTATTTGATGCAATGGGCTGAAAAGAAAAATCAAATAGTTGCAAAGAAAGAGTTAACTCTAGGCTTTTCTTTTCAATATTGGAGTTATTCTTCTGATGGTGATGAACTTTAGTAGAGAATAACAGATATGGTGATGTTCTCAAAACGGCTTCACTGCCAACATCATTGCATCTAAAGCTACTTTAAATGTTTATGAAATTCTGGTGCAATGAGAAAATTAGCTATTACAGTTTAACACGCTCTGATGCTTCTTGGCAAGCCGCTCATGATTGAAATTTTAATTTTCTTTAGCAAATATGTAAGGGGGAAAGAAATCAGTGAATCGCATGTGCTGTTACAAGTAGTAGGTGGAGGAAGTGATGTAAAACCATTTATCTTGGCATGAAGAAGGTTTACATGACATTGAACACTGTGCGGCCTTAATATTCCACAGGTGTATGACACAAATCAGACATGCCTAAAAATTTACAGTAAAATTTACTGTCAAATATTTCTTTAAAAAAAAAAAGATCTTAATTGGTTTAAATGACATGAGAAATATCGTGACTGTAAGTAATAACATCATCAACGTAGGCACTGCAGGTCTCCATCTCAGGAATCACGAGTTAGCACATAGTAAGCTGAGCGTTTTTTTTCATTACAAACGCCATTACGTTATATTTATTTCCACCACGCTGAGTGCAGAAAGCAGAGATTTGTTTAGCGCTGTCGGACAGAGGAACCTTCCAATAACCAGATAATATGTTTGTCTTGGCGACATATTTTAAATCTCCTACTTAATCAATGAGATCATCTATACTTGGAATAGGAAAGGAATCAGAGTGTGACATAATTCACTTGCCTGAAATCGGTGTAAAACCTGTAATTTTGTCAAGCATTTGGACTAAAATACCTGTACAGTTGCAGTTACCATTATTGGTTCATTGATGTCATTTTCAAGCATGTATTGAATTTCAGACAATATTATTGCAAGTTTTTTTCGGGATTAATACAATAGGGATGTTGCTTGACTTGATCTGCATTGCCACCATCAACATCGTTCACATCAATGTTTGAGTCATCAGCACATCAGGGGAAAGTAAAACAAAATCTTTAATAACAAATTTAACAATGTCTTTTTCTTCTGAAAATGATCAATGTCCTAAATTCTTATCTAAGTGGGTAATGGCCCACTTGTTTTGGGACACTATCAAAAGTATCAGCAACATTTTCTTTATCTACTGATGATACAATTAAGATTGTTTTAACGTGAATATCCCAGGATGGACAATCATCATCACAATTTCTTTCAACATATTCTTTTGATATGTTAGGGGTAATAAGGGGAGAGACTGTAATCAGGTTAGTACAAAATAAAATGAGTAAAACAGAGTAGGGTTAAACCTGAAAAAATAAACGCAACAAAACAGCCAACGTGTCGGCAGAAAGCCTTCGTCAGCGAACAAAACAACAGAAAAAATGGTATAAAAATAAAAATAGCCCTTAGCTGGTAAGTAGTATCTGTGGGCAGCAATAGAAGTAATTACTTTCCACACTTCTATTGCTGCCCACAGATAATACTTACCAGCTAAGTGCTATTTTTTATTTTTATACCGTTTTTTCTGTTGTTTTGTTCGCTGACGAAGGCTTTCTGCCGACACGTTCGCTGTTTTGTTGCGTTTATTTTTTCAGTTTTAACCCTACTCTGTTTTACTCATTTTATTTTTATATGTTAATGTGACATAACACTTTCTTTCTTTTGTGATATGGTGTTTTTAATGACATAATTTCATTCATGAAATTTGTTCTCAACATCATAAGGACCAAAGTATGTAGCGTCAAATACCTGACCTGGTATCGGAAAAATCTCAATCAATTTGTCCCCCCTTTTTAAAGTAACAACTTTCATTTTTCTTTTTATAGAAACTCTGTTAAATGATATTCATTCAATTTAAAGGCATCAAAAATTAGTTTTAAACTTTAAAACAATTCTTAAAGCTTCAGTGGGACTTGCACGTATTTTTTTCAAAGTTAAGGTGAGAAGAAGACCATATTGTCAAATACCAGTTCAAAGGTTTTGAATCCAAGTGATTCTTGAACTGCTGCTCTGGCGACGAAAAGGAGCATGTTGACAACTTCAACCTAGTCAATCTCTCGTTTTCATCATATTCCTTCATGTCTGATGAAATAGCTCAAGTGCCCCCCCCCCCCGGCAACTCAGATGGTAGGCACTCGACACGCTGTTTTCTATTTATAGTTGGGTCATCACGTGTTTGAAAAGTCCAGCCTTAAAGCACGTCACTTGTTTCAACTGTACAGACAGTTTTCATCATATTCCTTCCTGTCTGATGAAAAAGCTCAAGTGCCCCCCCCCCCCCGGCAACTCAGATGGTAGGCACTCGACACGCTGTTTTCTATTTATAGTTGGGTCATCACGTGTTTGAAAAGTCCAGCCTTAAAGCACGTCACTTGTTTCAACTGTACAGACTGTGGAAGACCAAACAATGTTAAAAAAAATTTCTTCAAGGCTTTGACGATGTTCAAAATCTATGAATTGCGAAGGGGAATAACTACTGGGAAACTTGTTGACGCAAACATGATGTCAGCAAATATTGGTGACCTGATTGTGACTTTGGCATGGGTCCAACGCAGTCTATTAGCCCGCGACTTTAAAAGTTCGAATGGGTTGAAGAGCAGCTGCTTGTAACTTCTGATTTGGTTTGCCTACCACTTGACAATATTGACAGGATTTGCAGTAATCAACTACATTTTTTTTGGTGGGGAGGGGGGAGGGGGGCGACAAAATGAAGTGCGAAGTTAATTTGAGATAAAACTTGTTCATCCCAAAATGACCTGAACGTGGTGAGTCATCGACTAATTTCAGTATGTCATTTCAGAAAGGGGTAATAACTACTTTTAGATGAACTAGGCTCCATTCTTCGTCAGCTGTTGTGTCTTGAGGCCTCCATTTTCCCATAATTACGCCATCTTGTCGGTAAAAGCATACAGAAACAATATCTACGTCAAAGTTTACACATTTCTGGATCGCTCTTTTTCTCTTTAAGTATTTGCATAATTTTTGGTGTCTTGTGATTATTTGACTCATCGTTAAGACTTGGTAGAATGTTGTTCCCAGATCAAAACTGTGATCGACTTTTTTATTATTTTGAGAAATGTATTTTTTTATAGATCTACGAACTCATGGCTCTGGTAACAGCACTGAATATATCTCGGTATGTTTCAATTAAGATTCAGTAAAAAAAAATTAACGAGTAATTATGGGTCCGGCTATCACCTTCCCACCATTAGGCTAAGTCTTTAAAAAATGAAATGCCGTCCAATTGTAACCATGGTCGGTAACCCACTTATACAGGTCCAGAGCCTAGATCTGGCATGACATCGATAAGATTTAAAGGTACATCAATACAACCCAACTCTACACCTCGTAATAGGATGTTGCTCACTATAGCAGTCGTTTCAGACAAGGGAAAGGATACCCTCAATTAGTATGGACTATGAACCCCCTTTGTCTCATACAATTATTTTGATAGGCGGGGGGCTAGAAGAATGACATGGCAGTAACACGTATCCTTCCGATATGGAAAGCATAAAATATGGAATGACATGAGCAGTTTTCAAATGTGGTAATTTGTGGCAAAATAATTGTCAGAATATTGAGAAAATTTGGCTAGGGTAAAGTGTTCTTTTGTGCCACATTTCTGTGATTCTTTTATTTTGGGTGTGCTATAATTTGATACTTTTGCTCTATGATGCTGTCAAGGGTATGAGAATCACTGCTGTTGTGTTTGGGTTTACAGTAAATTATGTTCACCCGAAATACGGCAAGCATGAGTGAACAAGACTGAGATTGTTGATGATGGGCTAGAGGGTATATTTCTGATGTGTGAGGAGAGAGAAGGGGAGTTATGTCATGGTCAGAGAGTTGTGTCATAGTCAGAGAGGTGTGTCATAGTCAGAGAGTTGTGTCATAGTTAGAGAGTTGTGTCATAGTAAGAGAGTTGTGTCATAGTTAGAGAGTTGTGTTATAGTCAGAGAGTTGGATGATATTCAACGTGAAGTTTGTAGTGTGTAACTGAGTTCTGTTGGACGTATTTTTAAGTGCTAATTATGAATGTATCCATTGGATTTTGAGTACATTCGACATGGATATTCAAGGTGTGACGAGGTGAATAAATTTCTAGCTTTACATGATTTATTCAGTGTTGTAGTTCATTCGACTAAACATATAGTATAATTTGCACTAGACAGAGGTGAGGAAGGGAGAGACCATACCTAACAAATAGTCGTCTGACATTAGGATTATATGAATTTTCAAAACTGAGATCTACATCTTATCAGGTGGTATACTTTGATATTGTTGCTCCATGGTGCTATACGTTGATACTGTTTCTCTATGTTGGTTTAAGTTGATACTGTTAATGTTGGTTGCCTGTCTTATTTTGTGTCAAAATGGCTCAAGGAAGAAAATTGATGAGAGAAATCATCTGACAACAACGCGGTCCTATCTACATCATTTTCATCATGGTCAGCAATATGCGCCATTACGTACACAAGAACCCAGTTCTTGATTACTCCATCAGGGCTAGGTTCTTGAAGAGCCCAGTTCTTGATTACTCCATCGGGGCAAGGTTCTTGAAGAACCCAGTTCTTGATTACTCCATCGGGGCAAGGTTCTTGAAGAACCCAGTTCTTGATTACTCCATCGGGGCAAGGTTCTTGAAGAACCCAGTTCTTGATTACTCCATCGGGGCTAGGTTCTTGAAGAACCCAGTTCTTGATTACTCCATCGGGGCAAGGTTCTTGAAGAACCCAGTTCTTGATTACTCCATCGGGGCTAGGTTCTTGAAGAACCCAGTTCTTGATTACTCCATCGGGGCAAGGTTCTTGAAGAACCCAGTTCTTGATTACTCCATCGGGGCTAGGTTCTTGAAGAACCCAGTTCTTGATTACTCCATCGGGGCAAGGTTCTTGAAGAACCCAGTTCTTGATTACTCCATCGGGGCTAGGTTCTTGAAGAACCCAGTTCTTGATTACTCCATCGGGGCAAGGTTCTTGAAGAACCCAGTTCTTGATTACTCCATCGGGGCAAGGTTCTTGAAGAACCCAGTTCTTGATTACTCCATCGGGGCAAGGTTCTTGAAGAACCCAGTTCTTGATTACTCCATCGGGGCAAGGTTCTTGAAGAACCCAGTTCTTGATTACTCCATCGGGGCAAGGTTCTTGAAGAACCCAGTTCTTGATTACTCCATCGGGGCAAGGTTCTTGAAGAGCCCAGTTCTTGATTACTCCATCGGGGCAAGGTTCTTGAAGAACCCAGTTCTTGATTACTCCATCGGGGCAAGGTTCTTGAAGAACCCAGTTCTTGATTACTCCATCGGGGCAAGGTTCTTGAAGAGCCCAGTTCTTGATTACTCCATCGGGGCAAGGTTCTTGAAGAACCCAGTTCTTGATTACTCCATCGGGGCAAGGTTCTTGAAGAACCCAGTTCTTGATTACTCCATCGGGGCAAGGTTCTTGAAGTTGTTGAAGTTTGTATCCATGTTGTTTTGTGTGACACTATTTTCCAGGAGTCGTTCCTTTTCTCGTAGAGACTTGACGTGACTTTGGTCATCACGCTTCAACAACTCCCTAAACGTTTTACATATTCAAGTATTATCGACTTTATTAGCCTAACTATTATCTGGGTGGCCTGATGGTCTAAACTGGGCAAAACTCAAGTTGGTGCTCTGGAGTTATTGACGTTGTTGAAATTGCTACAACGAAACATTCCGACAACTCCTGCGACTCTACTGGTACCAAGCTGTGTCATCCAAATGATGTTCCCTTGGATAATCCAGCGGTGTGGAGAGAGGCAATTTGCTGTTGGGAATCATCTTATAATCCTAGATCAATAATCCCAGGTCTTCTGGGTTCCGTCCTGTGAAGTCTTCACAATCGTCACATTGTGTCGGACGGATGCCAGCAAGGCCTAAAGTCCCTACTCAATTCAGAGTTCAAGGACTCAAAAATTTCGGCTGCCTGACCAGTCAAAGACGACTGCAGCAAGGTAGACCAACGATTTTAGGGTATTTTACAATTAAGTGCAATTATTTTTAATCGTATAAAATACTAGACAATAATCCCTAAATTTGCAGATCAAGAGGACTTGCAAATTTAATTGCATCCTAAACCGTATTGGTGGTAGGAGTAAGTCTACTTAATGGTGATAGTCTTAGGTCTACTGGCTGGTGGTAGCTGTAGGTCTACTGGTTGGTGGTAGCTGTAGGTCTACTCGCTGGTGGTAGCTGTAGGTCTACTGGCTGGTGGTAGATGTAGGTCTACTGGCTGGTGATAGTCTTAGGTCTACTGACTGGTGATAGTCTTATGTCTACTGGCTGGTAATAGTCTTAGGTCTACTGGCTGGTGGTAGCTGTAGGTCTACTGGCTGGCGGTAGCCGTAGGTCTACTGACTGGTGCTAGCCGTAGGTCTATTTTCAATTTCACAGGGGCTTCTAATAATTTCCATTTCTTTTAATTTGAAGTGTAGCTCTAGCTAAATTCGCTTGATCATTCTTTTTCCCTCTTCTTTTTAAATCTTCTAGCTCCATTTGTTTTAGCCTTATTTGTCGTTCTTTACCAGGATCATTTTGAACGTTGACTGAGGCCAGGTCATCCACAGATAACAGATCTGTATCCACTAAGTGGACGATGATTCAATCTCTAAACAAGCTATATTTATAACTAACGGTGATAAGGGGTGGCAGGGGAAAGGCTGCCATCAAGTTAGAATAATGTAAATAAGTGGGGAAAAATATGAGAAACCTTAAACAAAAAGCACGCAACAAAACAACGAACGTGTCGGCAAGAAGCCTTCGTCAGCGAACAAAGAAAAATGATTAAATAATATATATATCTTTTTAAATAACACTTTGCTGTAGAGTAGTATCCGAAAATTTTACAGTCAGGTTTTAAATTGTTCCGTGAAAAAATGTGTTTATTGGTGTCCGTAACAAAAGATGGATAATAATGTCACCGGAAAAACACCAACATTTTTTTACTGGTGATAGAAAGAAAAATATGGTTTTTAGCGGGATAAGCAGCAAATTTGTTACGAATTTTTATATGTTTCATGTAAATTTAAACCGATATAAAAATTTTTATGGGATGTTGAACACTATTTAACAAAGGTCTAAAACAGATATACAAAGAGAAGCGATATCAAACCTAGGGTTATTAACATGATCCAATTCAAATATACTATTAAATGTATATTTATAATACATAATCATATAGACAAAAAAAATTAATTAATTTACAGCACAGCAAGTGAAAAAGAACAATCATCGAAAGCTACAAATATCAATATAATATAGTATACACCCACACAAAGAGTAAAATCTTTTAAGGCGCCTACTAATATAGCTCTCGTAGTGGAGATCTTGCACAAAAAATCCTCTTGGTTTGGAAAGCTATCGGCTTATTTCAAGGGTGGGATTTGCAACCCTTTAGAATAGAAATCCTAGAAATTGAATCATCCGATAGCATTCTTCAAAACAAAATTGGAATGTATTCGAAGGTGAACAACCTGTTCCCAGTCAAGAGATGGGAGGGTATGGCAGAGTATTATACATTTAATTGGTGACCCCAGTATCAAACCAAAAGTTGGGAGGGAGTGCCATGGCTTGCGGTGAACACAAAACTAGGTTAACACGCAAGCCGTAACCGTGAATATCACGCCATCCTGTTATTGTAACTGTATGTACAACAAGTATCTAGGTGAGAATTTTTCTGAATTTTCTTCCAGGGATAGAAATTATATTCCGTTGTGTGTACACCGAGGTTCCCTACCACGCGAATGGCATACGACTTTTTTTTAAATTGAAAATTTATTTTTCAAAACTGTTTTTTTTTTTACAAGACTTTCTTCGGAAGACGAGTTCAGACGCATTAAAAAGTAGAACATAATTGTATTTACATTTCTAAAAATGTCTTTACGCAAATAAAGTGTGTACAGACACATTGTAAGAAAACCTTATTACAGACGGGTGGTACGGCAAAATTATGCAGACGGATGGCAAGGCAATCTCATACAGACGGATGGTAAGGCCAACTTATACGGAAGAAATTTTAAGAAAATATTTTTCAACTTTAAAATTAAAAAAAAAAAAAGTTTGCAAGCAAACCCCCCCCACCATTTCCCCCCTCCCCGTAGAGTACCCTCGCTCTTTAATCAGATATAAAACTTGAAAGTTTAATTTGATGATTGCCAGCCGTCCATTGGTCAGAATGTAATCGCCGAATTGCCTCACCTTAATATCTCCCCCCATCCCAAAATCCTACAGCTGATAGACTGATGTTTATTGTAAGCTAAGGGTTAGGGTTGTGTGTTTTTTCAATCACCTTTATTTCCCAAATCACTCACCACCCCCACATCCCATCCCACCTTTCGCCCCGGCATACCGGAGATGTAACTATGCGTCATCAACTCAGACGCGACCTTCCAGGTCAGCACGAGCAAGACTGGATCGACGCAACGAATTTTAATGGTCACAAATGAAACGCACAAGTTATGTTCCAAACTGACCGAACCCCATGAATTAGCGAGTATAAACATGATCTCTAAAAAATATTTTAAAAACAAATTAAGACTTTGTGTCAAAGACGTTTTTAAACGCAATACAAATTTTAAAAATTATTTAAAATTACTTAAAATGCATAACGCATATAAAGACTGAGCAGTAGTGTGGATAAGCCTTCAGAGTAGCCAAAGGATTCGAAGTGAATATAGAAGAAAAGTACATTTTATTAATTTTTAAACAATCATTTCTGCACAGACTTTATTTGCTAATGCAATAAAAAAAAATAATAATTTTCTAATTTTAGTGCTATTCATCTTGTCTTTGAAATAAAGTCCATTTTTTTCTTTTAAGTTTTAAAAATAATTTTTACAAGACTACCGGCACAAGACTAAAGGCACAAGACTACCGGCACAAGACTACCGGCACAAGACTAAAGGCACAAGACTAAAGGCACAAGACTACCGGCACAAGACTACCGGCACAAGACTACCGGCACAAGACTACCGGCACAAGACCACCGGCACAAGACCACCGGCACACGACCACCGGCACATTACTAGCGAGAGAACTCTCTGCTCATAATATTCCACGCACAAAAGAAAACATCCCTTCCTAATAGGTGACACAAGACAAGAAGTTGACGTTGGTTGGAGGGGGCGGACGATCAACTAAACTATAGTCACATGTGTCAACAAAAAAATCACGCTCGACAAAGCAGGTGGAAATGCGATTAGGTAGGACGTCTTTAAAAACAATAATAAGATAGGGGAACCGGTGTTTTAGATAATGGGTGTTCAGAAAATCAACGCTCCACAGTATATTATTCTAGATGCAGCCATGGACATGCCAAAGGGTTCGTATGGACTAAAAACAATAAATGGCATGGAGCATTCATTTGCAAAGATTCAAAAAATTATCTGGTATATGAAAGCCATGACAAATGTTGATGTTGGTGGAATGATCAACACGTTATAGACACCCCAGTATCCGCCTCTGCTGGTCTGTAAAACATCACATGTGGTGTCGGTGAGTGTTACAGAAACCCCCGTATCTGCCTTTGCTAGTCTGTAAAACATCACGTGTGGTGATGGTGAGTGTTACAGAAACCCCCGCATCTGCCTTTGCTAGTCTGTAAAACATCACATGTGGTGTCAGTGAGTGTTACAGAAACCCCCGAATCTGCCTTTGCTAGCGTGTAAGACATCACGTTCACTACAACCGCACGTTGCGACGCCATGTCAGTGTACAACTTCAAGTGGACCCTGGACTTCAATGAAAGGCGTGGTGAAGGGACGAGGTGCGTGCTAGAAGGGGATGGGGTTATAGACAAGGAGTGTGAGTGTAGAGAAGATGGGTGCTTGACAGAGATGTGGTGGGAGTTTACAGAACGATTGGGATTTTGTAAAACAGGTGGTGTGTCGAGAGGGATATGTAGGTGTGAAGAGGGATATGTGTGTTTAAAGAAGGATATGTAGGTGTGAAAAAGGTTATTGATATGGTTGTTTGATGGTGTAGAATAAATTAAAAATGTTGAGAAGGAGGTGTGGCCATTGAGGAGGAGATCTGGGCATTGTAGAAGAGGTGTGGGCATTGTGGAGGAGGTGTGGGCATTGTGGAGGAGATGTGGGCATTGTGAAAGAGGTGTGGGCATTGTGAAGGAGATGTGGGCATTGTGGAAGAGGTGTGAGCATTGTGGAGGAGGTGTGGGCATTGTGGAGGAGGTGTGGGCATTGAGAATTATGTGTGGGCATTGAGGAGGAGATGTGGGCATTGTGGAAGAGGTGTGAGCATTGTGGAGCAGGTGTTGGTATTGTGGAGGAGATGTGGGCATTGTGGAAGAGGTGTGATCATTGTGGAGGAGGTGTGGGCATTGTGGAGGAGGTGTGGGCATTGTGAAGGAGGTGTGGGCATGGTGGAGGAGGTGTGGGCATTGTGGAGGAGGTGTGGGCATTGTGGAGGAGATGTGGGAAATTTGGAGGTGATGTGAGCATTGAGGAGGAGGTGTGGGCATTGTGGAGGAGGTGTGGGCATTCTGGAGGGGGTGTGGGCATTGTGGAGGTGGTGTATGTGGGCAGTGTGGAGGAGGTGTGGGCATTGTGGAGGAGATGTGGGTATTGTGGAGGGGGTGTGGGCATTGAGGAGGAGGTGTGGGCATTGTGGATGAGGTGTGGGCATTGTGGAGGAGGTGTGGGCATTGTGGAGGAGGTGTGGGCATTGTGGAGGAGGTGTGAGCATTGTGGAGCAGGTTTGGGCATTGTGGAGGAGGTGTGGGCATTGAGATTTAGGTGCGGGCTTGTGGAAGAGTTGTGGTTATTGTCGAGGAGGTGTGGGCATTGAGAAGGAGGCTTTTGGTGTTGAGCAGGGTGTAGAGTGTGAGTTAAAGTAAAAATAATTAAATAATATTTAATTTGATTTAATTTTTTTTAATTATTGGAATAAATAGCTAGCTATACCCTATACCAGGCCTGCACAACTCAAAATGTAAGGCGGGCCGTAATACTTTATGATGACCTTGTGCGGGCAAAAAGAAAAAGGACAGGTCTTGTGCGGGCCAAAGAAAATAGGACAGGGGGAAAGCTATTAAGAAAATAATAAGAATAAAGACTATTTGGTTACTTCGTGGGCCTCAAAGTGTGTGCTGGTGGGCCGCATGTGGCCCGCGGGCCGTATGTTGTGCAGGCCTGCCCTGTACGAAAAGAGCCATCCAAATTACCTTTTTTTGAAGATGTTTACAATGTGGTGTGAATGTGAAGATGGGATGGGATGCTAAGAATGAGCTGATTTCCCAAAACACGTGGTAGCGTTTGGCTAGGACTACTGCTCTAGACGTATGGCCACATATCACCCGTTGAATGAATCGGATGACCACCTCTGTCCACGGTAACCTAAATGTGACATCACATGATGTGCTTCTCCTCACCATCCTTGTCTCTGACTCACAACTACTTCATTATTGTTTACAACATAAACAGATAACTAACAGTTGGCCTGTGGACTTCTAAACAGATGCAGTATATTCGTGTTATGGACTTGAGTTAACGACTACAAAATCGACTCTAGGATAACTGCACATCAACTCTTAGTCTAGAATAATCGATCCCACGATTATTCAAAAATAATTTGAAAAAAAAATAAAAAAAAAAAAAAAAAAAAAAAAAAAAAAAAAAAAGTAATATTATAATCATATTATTAAATTACTTCGGTGTCCAAGAAATGATTAATGTAAGAACGCACGAATGCTACATCCACACAGCCAGTCCGAACCTATGGTGTGACCTGAAGGAATACTTGAGCGTCCTCAAGTAGAGGAAACGGATATTCAGATAATGTGGGTTTTTTTCTGTCCCAGAGTGTGTTACTCGAGTTAGCGACAGCTAGGTCCGGAAAGCATGTTGAAAACAATGCAGTAACTAACTCATAAACAATTCTTTGACAAAGGTGTGTGTTTGTGTTTTCTCATTGGGATTTTATTGGTATTGTCTTGACGTTGGGTTGGTGGAGCTCATCCAAGAACTGTACTGTAAATTTCTTGACAATTGATATCAGACACTTACATCCATTATTTCAACCGTTTTTGTTGTTGTTTTTTTTTTTTTTGCCTTTTAATTTATATTAGTTCATGCAGATTAACCTTATTTACCAAATATCCATTCAGTGGTGTAGATTTCATATCGTTGTTACATTGGTCAATATTTTAAGTACGTGGTGACTAATGATTCAGTTGTACTGTATTTTCTCTCATGGGTTGCTTTATTTTTTCTGTGATTGTTGGGCTTTTGTTTTACTTGATTCAGGGCCGGCGCTAGCTGATTGGCGAAGTCCCCTCACCTTGCCGTAATATATTCATAATATACTAAAGCCTACTAATAGTTCCTAATCCAGTTAACACAGAAACACAGAATTCGGAATTATTAGATAGTCAAATGGTCTGGAGGTCAGTCTGGCTCCCATACTATCCCTTGGAGATGAATCTCGGGAAGACATCTGGGTGCATGTTAAACAGACGAAAGGGAATTAATATTCCATCGGTTGAAATATATATAATGGCAACGGCCCCGTAAAATTCAAGTTGCCCAAGGCCCCGCACCCTCCTAGCGCCGGCCCTGGCTTGATTCCTTTGTTTAAAGGTCAAAACTTACAGTTTAAAGTTGAGTGCGTTTATGTTTGCTATTGACACTTACTGTCTTTGTTTGATATTAGCGGTTATTTATCCCAAGCGTGTGTCATAGCTGACATTACAAACTAGTATTTGACAAATACTCGCCCTTACTTAAATGCTTGATGTTACTCAACGTACACATGTTTTTTCGCGAATTTAAAGTACTCATTTAAATATGTTTTTGTTTAAATCATCGCATATAAATCTTTATTATCATTTACCAATCACAAAAAGTGTGATTTACTTCTTCTTCTGAAAATCAATAATTCTTGTAGATACTTCCTTCAGTTCAATTTTTAAACGTATTTTTAACAGAATTGTTTTACTGAAATAGGGCATGTGCGCACATTTTATTATTTTTTTTCACTTTCTAAAAAAAAAGTAAATTATTTCCTTAATAATTCAGGCTCTGTAAAACAAATTTATGTAAATTAACTTTATTGTGAATGTCAAACAATCGTTTTTTCCTCTAAAAAGATTTAAAAACTGCTCTCGTTGAGTTAAACATCTAGCCCTCAGTGGGGCGGTCAACAATCTCTTGAGTTTGAGAGTAACACTAGAGAGCACGCGTTGATGGGTCAGACACACACCATGACAAGTAAAGAGCACGGTCTTTCTTCTCATGTTTTTGTTACAATGACTTTATCATATCATTGTTGCAATGTCCAGTAGTCCTTATCATAGAATTGTTACAATGACTAGTAGTCCTTATCATAGAATTGTTACAATGACTAGTAGTCCTTATCATATGATTGTTACAATGACTAGTAGTCTTTATCATATGATTGTTACAATGACCAGTAATCTTTATCATATGATTGTTACAATGATCAGTAGTCATTATCATAGAATTGTTACAATGACTAGTAGTACTTCTCACATCATTGTTACAAAGACTATTAGTCTTTATCATATCATTGTTACATTGAATAGTAGTCCTTCCAATATCATTGTTGCAATGACTAGTAGTCTTTATCATTGTTACGCACTGCCTTCTATTTTGAGAAATTAATATCTTATTTTCAGTTATTGGATCGTTCTAAACAGTGCGTAACAAAGGACGATGTGATAGAAAAATACAATAGCAAAAAATACGACACTCAAAACAGTACAAATTACAATTAATAAGATTTATTTAAGGATTAATATACTTACAAAACAAGAGCAATATAATTACAATCATCAACTTACAGAGTGGTATGTCTTTTACCGGTACTCAGTTAGTACAATGTGCCAATTAATAATGTACAATGACGAATGCAAATAAAAACATACAAGTACACACAGAATAATACACTTGTCTCGTGAAGTTAAAAATATCTCTCAATCAATCAATCTCTCTAGTAGTCCTTCTCATAGCATTGTTAAAAATACTAGTAGTCCTTCTTATAACATTGTTAAAATGACTATTAGTACTTCTCATATCATTGTTACAATGGCTAGTAATCTTTATCATATCATTGGTAAAATTACAAGTAGTCTTTATCATATAATCGTTACAATGAATAGTAGTCCTCATATCATTGTTGCAATGACTCGTAGTCCTTAAATCATTGTTACAATGATTAGTAATCGTTATCATATCATTGGTAAAATTACAAGTAGTCTTTATCATATAATAGTTACAATGAATAGTAGTCCTTCTCATATCATTGTTGCAATGACTCGTAGTCCTTAAATCATTGTTACAATGACTTGTAGTCTTTATTATATCATTGTTGAAGTAGGTCAGTCTTATATATAGAAAGTGTCTAACAATCATAGCAATAAACATCCATTATCGTTCGGTAATTTTAAATAAAACTAGGTCATACATAACTATAGAAAGCGTGCTAACAATACTAGCAATGAACATCCATTACCATTCAGTCACTTTAGCTTAATGTAGGTCAGACATAAGTATAGAAAGTGGGCTGACAATACTAGCACTGAAAATCCATTATCATTAGGTCACTTTTATTTAAAGTAAGCCAGAAATAAGTGTACAATGCATGGCAGTTGAGCATTAATATTTGTTACTTTATCACTAGCTCACTCAAATATTTCTCTTTTCTCAGGACATGTTCCAGTCTGGAATTAACTACGACATCGAAACTGAATTGAATGGAAAACACAAAAAGAGCTATGCGTAGAGAACAATACTCTGAAATTAGTTGAAGAGTTTCTATGGAATATTTTTTGTTAGTACCAAACTCAGTGGATCATAAAAATGGGACGACAAAACGTAGCCATCTTTATATCGGCCTTCACCTTGATCACGTGGCTAAATTGTGTCCATTTTTCCGAACAAAACATCACGACACATGACCTAGGACAGGACATAACACGTGTTGTAACGGATGCAAATTCTGATGTCTACGTGGGTGGCGTGAACTTCGTGGCACGATTCACCAACAAGTTGGAAGACCAGATCAGGAGCATCTCCATTGGACCTGTTTACGAGGCCAAAGACTGCGCACCGAATCGTGCTCCGTGCAACAACACGGTCAGAGTGCTGGAGTTAATCAAAGAGCTTGGTGTGCTGCTGGTGTGTGGTACAGCATACGACGGCACGTGTACACTTCACCGCCTGGTTGATCTCACCGAATGGTTTTGTCTTGTCGGCAACATCGACCCCGGTGCTTCTGTTTTTACCAGTCATGCCACCAATCAAACAACCGTGGTCCATTTGCTTCCACCGATTGATGACATTTCCTCCACCCCGTCTCAGTCTACGGGAGACGATTATGAATGCCGACACCAGAACTTTTCACTGCATTTTTCCAACGTTGCCAACAATGGCATTCTAGCGGCGATCAAGGAAACACAAATTGCAACATTTCGAAACAAACTAGTGAAGAGAAGTAACACCACTCCAAGTCAGGACTGGTTGTCCCCCACTGCAAGAGTTATGGTGGCTGGGAATATTCAACGCTCTGATATTTCGAACCCTGTCATGTTGTCAATGCGCAATATCAGATTTTCAGGAAATCACTTTATCATAGACTACGTAAATGATCCAGAAACACAAAAGAAAGGACTAGATATCGATCCGAAAATCAGATCAAATTTTGCTATAGATTACAAGTTCTCATTCACGTGGGCAAATTTTTCTTACTTCTTGACTGTGCAAGAGGATATAAAGGGTGACCAAAAAAAATCGATAACAAAGCTTAGCAGAGTTCCTAACAATAGTTCCCAGATTGTTCCCTTTGTTGAAGTGACTCTAGAGTGCGACCAAAATGTAAGAGTTTACATAATAGTTCATTTATATATCATCTTTTTGTAAGGATATTCACGTACACTTTACTTTAGTGTACAGAAAATTTACCATCTCTCCTGTACCTCAAAAAAATATGCTATAAAAGTATATATCCTTGTTGCACAAAGTAAAGAACAATCTAGTTTTTAAAAATAGATAATGCAAGATTTAAATAATTTTATTTTAAATTAAGCAACCCCTAACATCAACGTTCTTCTTATAAATCCTTTGATTCCTTATCTTATTTTTGTCCGACGTCGCAATGTGAACGTGGTGTGACTTTGCAGGACGATATCGCAAGTACTGGGATTTTTTTCTTTGGAGCTGTAAGCTGGTTCCCTAGACATAAGACCTTTCTAAAATGTAATACCCAGCAATGAGGCTTGGGCTGATAATTTGATAAAAGCATGCTTACAAAAGTAATGCACTTTATAAGAATCCCAATTAGTGTCCCCCACCCCCTTTTCTTTTTTTTAAGGCTCGCGACCGTTCATTCTTATCAACCCCTGAAATGCATTGATATTCTAATGACCCACCCGATTTCATACCTCAGGTTTATTTCACCAAATATTTCAGAAAAACAAAGAAAATATTACGTTTCAAATGAACTTTCAGTATTTTTTTTTCGTAAAGTTATATCATTTAGAGCAAGTAACGGGAATTTTATTTCGTGAAATCTGTTGCGTCATATTTCCTTCATCTCCCACTAGAAAAGCAGTAAAAATTGATTAAGGGGGGTTGGGGTGTGTGGAGACGCTGAACATTTGAAGAATGTGTTGCAATAGGTAACGAGTCTATGTGCCAAGTTTCAGTTCGACTGTTGGACGAAAAGAGACTCAATAAGCCTTCCAAAGATATTGCAAGTCAGAAACACACCAACAATAGCGAACTTAATATATAAAATTTAAATACTAAACTTGGATAGTAGAGACTATATATGACTTATATGAAAACATTGATTTTAGGAAGATGATATCTTAATATGGTGTTTAGGAATATAATATCTTAACATGATGATTAGGAGATATTATATTAACATGATGTTTTAGTGGATGGTATTTTAACGTGGAGTTTATGGGATGATAATTTACTTGAAATTCCATGTTGCGGTCTATAAAAAAATTCGTCAATATTTTTTCAGAGAACAATCAATAATCTGGCGACTACTGCGACCTTCGTCCAGACGGATTTCCCTCTAAACGGTACTTTCGTCCCTATTCCAGTTCTCCTGGTGGCATTTGGCAGAGGCGTTACCCCTCAATCAACAACAGTTGACCCAAGCAAAGGCGGCTCACTGTGTGCTTTCTTTATTGAGGATTTAGCCAAAAATGAATTTGATTATGCTTTAAATAATTGCAATAAAGGCGACAACATGTTAGTCGAACCGCCATATTGGATAACTGGAGCGTCAAAGGAATGTCAGGTTAGTTAGAGTGTAGCCATGTCCGTGATATGTGATGAGTTAGTTAGAAGGCAACCATGTCCGTGATATGTGATGAGTTAGAGTGTAACCATGTCCGTGATATGTGATGAGTTAGTTAGAAGGTAACCATGTCCGTGATATGTGATGAGTTAGTTAGAAGGTATCCATGTCCGTGATATGTGATGGGTTAGTTAGAAGGTAACCATGTCCGTGATATGTGATGAGTTAGTTAGAAGGTAACCATGTCAGTGATGTGTGATGAGTTATTTAGAGTGTAACCATGTCAGTGATATGTGATGAGTTAGTTAGAAGGTAACCATGTCAGTGATATGTGATGAGTTATTTAGAGTGTAACCATGTCAGTGATATGTGATGAGTTAGTGTGTAGCCATGTCCGTGATATGTGATGAGTTAGTTAGAGGGTAACCATGTCCGTGATATGTGATGAGTTAATTAGAGTGTAACCATGTCCGTGATATGTAATGAGTTAGTTAGAAGGCAAGCATGTCAGTGAAATGTGATGAATTAGTTAGAGTGTAGCCATGTCCGTGATATGTGATGAGTTAGTTAGAATTTAGCCATGACTGTGATATGTGATGAGTTAGTTAGAGTGTAGACATGTCCGTGATATATGATGAGTTAGTGTGTAGCGATGTCCGTGATATGTGATGAGTTAGTGTGTAGCCATGTCCGTGATATGTGATGAGTTAGTTAGAGTGTAGCCATAGCCGTGATATGTGATGAGTTAGTGTGTAGCCATTTCAGTGATATGTGATGAGTTAGTTAGAGTGTAGCCATGTCAGTGATATGTGATGAGTTAGTGTGTAGCCATGTCCGTGATATGTGATGAGTTAGTTAGTGTGTAGCCATGTCAGTGATATGTGATGAGTTAGTGTGTAGCCATGTCCGTGATATGTGATGAGTTAGTTAGAGTGAGCCATGTCAGTGATATGTGATGAGTTAGACAGAGTGTAGCCATGTCCGTGATATGTGATGAGATAGTTAGAGTGTAGCCATGTCAGTGACATGTGATGAGTTAGATTGTAGCCATGTCCGTGATATATAATGAGTTGGAGTGTAGCCATATCCGTGATATGTGATGAGTTACTTTAAGTGTAACCATGTCCGTGAGATATGATGATTTAGAGTGTAGCCATGTCAGTGATATATGATGAGTTAGAGTGTAACCATGCGAGTCATACGTGATGAGTTAATTAGAGTGTAGCGATGTCCGTGATATATGATGAGTTAGAGTGTAGCCATGTCAGTGATATGTGATAAAATAGTTAGAATGTAGCCATGTCTATGATATGTTATGAGTTAGTTCGAGTGTAGACATGTCCGTAATATGTGATAAGTTAATTAGAGTGTAGCCATGTCCTTGATATGTGATGACTTAGTTAGAAGGTATCCATGTCCGTGATATGTGATGAATTAGTTAGAAGGTTACCATGTCCATGATATTTGATGAGTTAGTTAGAAGGTAATTATGTCCATGATATGTAATGAGTTAGAGTGTAGCCATTGCCGTTATATGTGATGAATTAGTTAGAAGGTAACAATGTCCATGATATTTGATGAGTTAGTTAGAAGGTAATTATGTCCATGATATGTAATGAGTTAGAGTGTAGCCATTCCCGTGATATGTGATGAGTTAGTTAGAAGGTAACCATGTCCGTGATATGTGATGAGTTAGTGTGTAGCCATGTCCGTGATATGTGATGAGTTAGTTAGAAGGTAACCATGTCCGTGATATGTGATGAGTTAGTTAGAAGGTAACCATGTCCGTGATATGTGATGAGTTAGTTAGAAGGTAACCATGTCCGTGATATGTGATGAGTTAGTGTGTAGCCATGTCCGTGATATGTGATGAGTTAGTTAGAAGGTAACCATGTCCGTGATATGTGATGAGTTAGTTAGAAGGTAACCATGTCCGTGATATGTGATGAGTTAGTTAGAAGGTAACCATGTCCGTGATATGTGATGAGTTAGTTAGAAGGTAACCATGTCCGTGATATGTGATGAGTTAGTTAGAAGGTAACCATGTCCGTGATATGTGATGAGTTAGTTAGAAGGTAACCATGTCCGTGATATGTGATGAGTTAGTTAAAAGGTAACCATGTCCGTGATATACGATGAGTTAGTTAGAAGGTAACCATGTCCGTGATATGTGATGAGTTAGTGTGTAGCCATGTCCGTTATATGCGATGAGTTAGTTAGAAGGTAACCATGTCCGTGATATGTGATGAGTTAGTGTGTAGCCATGTCCGTGATATGCGATGAGTTAGTTAGAAGGTAACCATGTCCGTGATATGTGATGAGTTAGTTAGAAGGTAACCATGTCCGTGATATGCGATGAGTTAGTTAGAAGGTAACCATGTCCGTGATATGTGATGAGTTAGTGTGTAGCCATGTCCGTGATATGTGATGAGTTAATTAGAGTGTAACCATGTCAGTGATATGTGATGAGTTAGTGTGTAGCCATGTCCGTGATATGTGATGAGTTAGTTAGAAGGTAACCATGTCCGTGATATGTGATGAGTTAGTTAGAAGGTAACTATGTCCGTGATATGTGATGAGTTAATTAGAGTGTAACCATGTTCGTGATATGTGATGAGCTAATTAGAGTGTAACCATGTCCGTGATATGTGATGAGTTAATTAGAGTGTAACCATGTCAGTGATATGTGATGAGTTAGTGTGTAGCCATGTCCGTGATAGGTGATAAGTTAGTTAGAGGGTAACCATGTCCGTGATATGTGATGAGTTAATTAGAGTGTAACCATGTCAGTGATATGTGATGAGTTAACTAGAGTGTAGCCATGTCCCTGGTATGTGATGAGTTAGTAAGAAGGTAACCATGTCAGTGATATGTGATGTGTTAGTGTGTAGCCATGTCTGTGATATGTGATGAGTTAATTAGAGTGAAACCATGTCAGTGATATGTGATGAGTTAGAGTGTAGCCATGTCCGTGATATGTGATGAGTTAGTTAGAAGGCAAGCATGTCAGTGATATGTGATGAGTTAGAGTGTAGCCACATCCGTGATATGTGATGAGTTATTTAGAGTGTAGCCATGACTGTGATATGTGATGAGTTAGTTAGAGTGTGCCATTTCACTGACATGTGATGAGTTAGCTAGAGTGTAGACATGTCCGTGATATGTGATGAGTTATTGTGTCGCTATGTCCGTCATATGTGATGAGTTAGTGTGTAGCCATGTCCGTGATATGTGATGAGTTAGTTAGAGTTTAGCCATGTCAGTGATATGTGATGAGTTAGTTAGAGTGTAGCCATATCCGTGATATGTGATGAGTTAGTGTGTAGCCATTTCAGTGATATGTGATGAGTTAGTGTGTAGCCAGGTCCGTGATATGTGATGAGTTCGTTTGAGTGTAGCCATGTCCATAATATGTGATGTGTTAGTTAGAGTGTAGCCATGTCCATGATATGTGATGTGTTAGTTAGAGTGTAGCCATGTCCATAATATGTGATGTGTTAGTTAGAGTGTAGCCATGTCCATGATATGTGATGTGTTAGTTAGAGTGTAGCCATGTCCATAATATGTGATGTGTTAGTTAGAGTGGAGCCATGTCCGTGATTTATGATGAATTAGAATGTAGACATGTCAGTGATATGTGATGAGTTACTTAGAGTGTAGACATGTCCATGACATGTGATATGTTAGTTAGAGTGTAGCCATGTCCGTGATTTATGATGAATTAGAATGTAGACATTTGAGTGATATGTGATGAGTTAGTTAGAGTGTAGCCATGTCCATGATATGTGATGTGTTAGTTAGAGTGTAGCCATGTCCATGATATTTTATGTGTTACTTAGAGTGTAGCCATGTCCGTGATTTATGGTGAATTAGAATGTAGACATGTCAGTGACATGTGATGAGTTAGTTAGTGTGTAGCGATGTCCATGATATGTGATGAGTTAGTTAGAGTGTAGCCATGTCAGTGACATGTGATGTGTTAGTTAGAGTGTAGCAATGTCAGTGACATGTGATGAGTTAGTTAGATTGTAGCGATATCAGTGATATATGATGAGTTAGAGTGTAGCCATGTCCGTGATATGTGATGAGTTAGTAAGAAGGTAACCATGTCAGTGTTATGTGATGAATTAGTTAATGTGTAGCCATGTCTTTGATATGTGATGAGTTAGTTAGTGTGTAGCCATGTCTATGATATGTGATGAGTTAGTTAGAGTGTAGCCATGTCCATGATATGTGATGTGTTAGTTAGAGTGTAACCATGTCCTTGATTTATGATAAATTAGAATGTAGACATGTCAGTGATGTGTGATGAGTTACTTAGAGTGTAGCCATGTCCGTGATATATAATGTGATGAGTTAGTTAGAGTGTAGCGATATCAGTGATATATGATGAGTTAGAATGTAGCCATGTCCGTGATATGTGATGAGTTAGTAAGAAGGTAACCATGTCAGTGATATGTGATGAGTTAGTTAGTGTGTAGCCATGTCTGTGATATGTGATGAGTTAGTTAGTGTGTAGCCATGTCTATGATATGTGATGTGTTAGTTAGAGTGTAGCCATGTCCTTCATTTATGATGAATTAGAATGTAGACATGTCAGTGATGTGCGATGAGTTACTTAGAGTGTTGCCATGTCCGTGATATATAATGAGTTAGAGTGTAGCTATGTCAGTGATATGTGATGAGTTAGAGTGTAGCCATGTCAGTGATATGTGATGAAATAGTTGGAGTGTAGCCATGTATGGGATATGTAATGAGTTGTTAGAGTGAACCATGTCCGTAACATGTGATGAGTTAGTTAGAGTGTAGCCATGTCTGTGATATGTGATGAGTTAGTTAGAGTGTAGCCATGTCCTCTATATGTGAATAGTTTGTGTGGATTTTAGCCAAGAGCGAGATGTGTGATAAGTTCTATTTTTTTCTACTTTCAAGACAATTTAAAATCACTTTTCAAAGAATTTTTTTTTTTTAAACAATATTCATCATCCCTTTTTTTAGAATTTCCTAACTGCATAGTTATACACAACGGCTCATTGTCTGGTATTCAAAGTATTGAATATTGCCCCTAAACCAAACAATTGCCCCTATTCCAAACAATCGCCCCTAAACCAAACAATTGCCCCTATTCCAAACAATTGTCCCTATTCCAAACAATCGCCCCTATACCAAACGATTGCCCCTAAACCAAACAATTGCCCCTATTCCAAACAATTGCCCCTATACCAAACAATTGCCCCTATTCCAAACAATTTTTCCTATACCAAACAATCGCCCCTATACCAAACAATTGTCCCTTTTCCAAACAATTGCCCCTATTCAAATCCACCACACCTGTTCCCTCCAGCCACTTCATTTCTTGGCCTCCAAACTAATTTCAACCCACCATATGCTCTCAGCCTCACCTTTTAATTCCAACACCTGCTATTTAAGCCATTGTGTAGAAGGAGGAAAAAAAACAGGATCTTTAAATTTGCATTTAACAATATTTCCATTTGTTTATAGTCTGTGAACCTAACCGGACAAAAGAATCTGTATGTGAAGTCAATCTCAGAAGTCAGTTCCAAGTCATTACTGAATGCCAGCACATTCATCCGCGCCGCATACAGCTATGTTCCAAAGCTCAGCAACACTCCTGATTCCAAGTATTCCAACATCATCGATGTATTTTTCATCACAGGAACGGGCTCTATGGAAAATGTAAGTTCATATCTGTTGGTGAACATTTCTTTAAACCAGTGCAGCACAGTGTCCCTCCTCAATACCATTAATCCTTACAAAGCATGTGGTCCTGACCACATTAAACCACGAGTGCTCAAAGAATTAGCCAAAGAAATCGCTCCTGCACTGACAATCCTCTTCCAATCGTCACTATGCACAGGAAATGTTCCAGCAGACTGGAGAACAGCGCATGTCACTCCAATTTACAAGAAAGGGGAGCATTCCGACCCTGCCAACTATCGTCCGATATCCCTCACTAGCGTCGTCTGCAAACTGTTGGAGCACATAATCGTAAGCTCTGTCATGAAGCATCTTGAAAGCCAAAATATACTCAATGACTGTCAACATGGCTTCCGAGTCAATAGGTCATGTGAGACCCAGCTTCTCGAATTTGTAGAAGACTTGATGACCAATCTGGAGAACCACAAGCAGACTGACGTGCTAGTAATGGACTTCGCAAAAGCATTTGACCGGGTGAATCATAGTTTGCTTCTACACAAACTCCAGATATATGGGATTCAAGGCACCACTAAAACATGGATCTCTAGCTTCCTCAGCCACCGACGCCAAGCAGTAGTGGTGGGCGGTACAAGCTCCTCCTTTGTCAATGTGAAGTCAGGGGTCCCCCAGGGATCAGTCCTGGGCCCCTGTTTGTTCCTAGCATACATTAATGACCTACCGGAGAAACTGACATCACAGGCAAGACTGTTTGCAGATGACACAGCAGTGTATAGGACGATCGCCAACAGATCTGACCAGGACCAGCTACAACAGGATCTCAATCTGTTAGCTGAGTGGGAGATGAGCTGGGACATGGAATTTCACCCTGCCAAGTGCCAGACACTATCAATCTCTAGAAGTTGTACTCCTCTACACTACCAATACGAACTGCACGGCCATATACTTGAGCAAGTTTCCTCCGTAAAGTACCTGGGTGTTACCATTCAAAGAGAGGTCCGCTGGGACGAGCATATTAACAATGTATGTAACCAAGCAAACCAAGCCTTGGGGTTCTTAAGGCGAAATCTAAAGATTGGCAACTCCTGTGTGAAAGAAAGAGCATATAAAGCCTTTATCCGTCCGATTTTAGATTATGCATCTTCAGTCTGGGACCCATTTACCCAGAAGAGCATTGACAGGTTGGAGGCGGTCCAGCGACGAGCAGCACGCTTTGTCCTAAACCGCTACAGGAATACCTCTAGTGTTGGCAGCATGCTAGAAACACTAGGCTGGTCACCATTGGAGAAACGACGACGACAATCCAGGCTCTCCATGATGTACAAGATAAATAATGGGCTGGTCCACTGTTCCAGTATTAAACAGAAACTCGTCCCTCTCCCCCATAGACAGCGACGAGGCCATGACAGGCAATTCAGGCTCATACCAGCAAGAAGCCAGTATAGGAGCTGCTCATTCCTGCCCAAGACAATCAGGGACTGGAACAATCTTTCAAAAGGAACGGTTGAGGCGACAACACTAGACACATTTGTGTCTATTGCCTCAAGCCTTCAAACCACCAGTGCATGATTCCCTCACAAAGTGGCACTGGAAATCTGTGAAATTTCCTCATCAACACCAGGAACAGAAACATTGCAGAAACATCTACATGCATAGGAGCCAAAATGATCAATAAATTGATCGTGGGCCCTTAAGATATAGAAGAAGAAGAAGAAGAAGAAGATTGTCATTTATAGAAAAAATAGTGGAAGTGTGCTGCTTGAGCTTACTTTCAACAAAAGAGTTGTACTTGCTAAAAGATGTTAACAGGGCCGTGAAATTTTAAACCCGCACTTAATTAATTAACATTTTTTCCAATAGATGTAGGATTAAAAAATACTTAAAAGAAATGATAAATTCAATGCCACGTACCCAGATAATATTATCTATTTTTTTTTAAAATACAAGGCCTTACGTTAGAGTACCTTGCTCTACATTTTAATGGCTTGTAAAAAGATTGTAGTTTATTATTGGTTTTTTTAGGTCGGTGAAATTTTGTATTATATGCTTTTAAATCAGAGGCTCCAAAAATGTGTCCACTTCCTAACAGTGAAGTTAAAAAGAAAAACGCTATTTGCGCTTTGAACGTGGACGGTAAACGTGATCGTAGTATGGTGGCCGTGACTGAAATTGTTTGAGGACCTCTATTTTAATTATAATACCATTAAAAAACTTCTTTTCGTTATGCGAAATCTTTTAATGTGGATATGAACAAGATTACTGCCATTGTTAAAAGTTAGTTTTGAATACTGCGCATGTTCCTATTGTATTTAAATTTGAACATTCCATTCAGCTTTAAGGTGGCACTTTAAGGTCTTTTAATTAATCCTTGATATTCTTTTAAACAGTGTGGACTTATTTTTTGTTTCTTTGTGTCGATAAGTTTGCTATAAACGTCCAAATGAAAGTCTTATCATATTTCAGATGAATCTTCAAGTAAGCACGTCCGACAAACCAGTGGCCACAGTCAATCTTCTTGTTAATATGGACTTACCCTTTGGAAAGGAGATGATGGAACAAGGTCTGACACCCGTGGGTTTTCTTGATGATCTGAGGACCAATTTGTACTTGGCTGTGGGCAGCAAGGTCAGATGAACACAATAATATGCTAAACATTTTACTTGGTTTTGGGCAGTAAGGTGGGGTGTACACAATAGTATGATGCAATTTTTATTTGGCTGTGGTCAGTAAGGTTAGATGTGAAATATATGTGTTTAGGATTATGTTATTACTATGCAGTATTAAGCTGCCTATGCACTGTCCAGTGGGGCGAGCTGCCTAAGAACTGTCCAGTGGGGGCGACCTGCCTAAGAACTGTCCAGTGTGGGCGTGCTGTCAAAGAAATGTCCAGTGTGGGCGTGCTGTCTAAGAACTTTCAAGTGTGGGCGAGCTGTCAAAGAACTGTCCAGTGTGGGCCAGCTGCCTAAGAACTGTCCAGTGTGGGCGTGCTGTCAAAGAAATGTCCAGTGTGGGCGAGCTGCCTAAGAACTCGCCAGTGTGGGTGAGCTGCCTAAGAACTGTCCAGTGTGGGTGAGCTGCCTAAGAACTCGCCAGTGTGGGTGAGCTGTCAAAGAAATGTCCAGTGTGGGCGTGCTGTCTAAGAACTTTCAAGTGTGGGCGAGCTGTCAAAGAACTGTCCAGTGTGGGTGAGCTGCCTAAGAACTCGCCAGTGTGGGTGAGCTGTCAAAGAAATGTCCAGTGTGGGCGTGCTGTCTAAGAACTTTCAAGTGTGGGCGAGCTGTCAAAGAACTGTCCAGTGTGGGTGAGCTGCCTAAGAACTCGCCAGTGTGGGTGAGCTGTCAAAGAAATGTCCAGTGTGGGCGTGCTGTCTAAGAACTTTCAAGTGTGGGCGAGCTGTCAAAGAACTGTCCAGTGTGGGAGAACTGCCTAAGAACTGTCCAGTGTGGTCTGGCTGCCTACGTTCTGCCCTTTATCAGCGACTTTTTCACTTTGTTCTTACGTCATTATACACCGAACTGAACACACGTATTTTTCCCTTAGTAATGAAAATGTAATCTATGAATACACCCAAGAGGCTGTACATTTAATTAAACACATGTATAGTACAGCTCGCTATAAGAGACAATAACACACAACGATACGCTACAAAGTTCGTTTGAGTGGCAGAAGGTGTATTAATAGCTGCTACCAATGCTTGTAGCATTTATTCTTATAAAACTCGAACTACAACATTTGTAGTATTTAGATATACTTCTTTAATAACACGTCTGCTTGCAGCATTGACTGGTATTACTTCAGCGGTATGTTACAGTTTCTCTTCTGTATCCACACTATTTATAATACGGAGAATTGATAGCTTAATAACTACAGAAATGTATCAATGAGTGTCTCTTTTTAAACTGAAAAAAAAATTTACTCTAACCTATGGCATCTTTTGTTTTTTTAGATCATGAGGATGAGTGTGAATTTCTGTCGCCAGTTTCCTAACTGTGAGCAGTGCATGTCGTCACATGAAGTGTACACGTGTAAATGGTGCCCACATCTTAATATCTGCCAGGATTCCAAGCTGACCTGTAACGGCAGGGACGAGGGCTCTTGCCCACCAAAACTAGAGAAGGTGGAGTCAGTCATTCTAGTTCAGCTTGTCTTTCTTCAACTATAAGTATTTATTTATTTATTTAGGCATTTTTATATAGCGCTTACCTTAAAGCTCTAAGCGCTTTACAATTATTAAAAACATGTAAACTAAGTAAAATAAAAATGAAAAACCAGAGACACTAGGATAGTAACTACTATACTATAGAAACAATTAAAATGGCTATAAAACGAGGACAATATGGCACGTTTTGGCCTATACTGCAGGATCAACCCGAGACAGAAAATGAGGCAGGGCAAAGAGGGTGCATCACAGGTCATAGGCGGACCTAAACAGATGGGTTTTAAGGGACTTTTTGAAAGTGGACGAGGTTTCACAATGACGGATATGGAAGGGGAGCTAGTTCCAGAACGTGGGCCCATAGAAGTAGAAGGAGTGTTCACCAATGGTCTTAGTTTTGGTTCTTGGGATTGAGAGGGTTCTATTGTCAAATGAAGAGCATAGTTGTCTTGTGGGGATGTAAGGAAGAAACAGTTCAGAGAGATAGACACATAAAGTCTTTATCCGTCCGATTTTAGATTATGCATCTTCAGTCTGGGACCCATTTACCCAGAAGAGCATTGACAGGTTGGAGGCGGTCCAGCGACGAGCAGCACGCTTTGTCCTAAACCGCTACAGGAATACCTCTAGTGTTGGCAGCATGCTAGAAACACTAGGCTGGTCACCATTGGAGAAACGACGACAGGCTCTCCATGATGTACAAGATAAATAATGGGCTGGTCCACTGTTCCAGTATTAAACAGAAACTCGTCCCTCTCCCCCATAGACAGCGACGAGGCCATGACAGGCAATTCAGGCTCATACCAGTAAGAAGGCAGTATAGGAGCTGCTCATTCCTGCCCAAGACAATCAGGGACTGGAACAATCTTTCAAAAGGAACGGTTGAGGCGACAGCACTAGACACATTTGTGTCTATTGCCTCAAGCCTTCAAACCCCTAGTGCATGATTTCCTCATCAACACCAGTAACAGAAACATTGCAAATCCCATCTACATGCATAGGAGCCAAAATGATCAATAAATTGATCGTGGGCTCTTAAGATATAGAAGAAGAAGAAGAAGAAGTGAGGGTCAGTGAACGAGTTGAAGCATAGATTGGAAGACTTGTATTTGATGCGAGAGGATATTGGAAACCAGTGGAGTTGCCGCATGTGTGGTTGAATGTGGTCATGTTTCTTTGATTTAAAAATGAGTCTGCATGCTGAGTTCTGTGCCTTCTGAAGTTTGTCTATGTGGTGTTGAGGAATGCCTGTGAGAAGAGCGTTACAGTAGTCAAATTTTGAAAGAATGAGTGAAGAGACGAGAGTTTTTGTGGCATCAACTGAGAGGAGGTGTCTAATGGTGCTGATTTTTCTAATTTCGTTGTATGCTGATCTGCATATATTTGTGACATGTTTGTCCATGGAGAGGGTGTCTGTAAGCGTGACTCCAAGGTTTCTGGCAGAGAAAGAGAGTGTGATGTCGGAGTTGCCAATAGTTATAGAAGAAGGAGCGGATGGAGAGAGAGGTTTGTTTTTGTATACATCTCAAATTTAACCATCAACACACATACAGATGGCATAAAGTTTAAATAAGTTTGTAAACATAACAATTATTCCCATCGCTCACCACAAGCCATTTTTGTAGGGGAATTATTGCCCTAGTTAAGTGGTCGGCAAATCGCGGCCCTGAATGTGGCTTGGCCAGCCGGCCACAAATTGATTTTGGCTTCGTAAAACATGGTTTTTGGCACGTTCTTGAAAAGAAATTTGGCTCTCAAAAATTGTTAATCGTCCTGTTGCTGATTTTGGCTCTTTTGAGTTTGCCGACTACTGACCTAGGCCATGGTCAAGTATATTTTGTAGACACGCTGCAGACGGTTTTTATTTGTTTGCTTATAACTGGGAAAGATACACGACACGTTCTGCCGACACGTTCGCTGTTTTTTTTGCATTTAATTTTTAAGGTTTAACCCTACTCTGTTTTACTCATTTCATTGTGTACTAAGCTGATTCCAGTCTCTCCCCTTATTACCCTTGGGAAAGACATAAAGGGTAAAGGAAACATGAAATAAAATTAGGACCATTTTGGGAAAGTCATGTGTAAAGGATCGATGAAATTGAAATTAATCTCATACGGCTCCCCTTCCATAACTGCAAACGTTTAAATCGATTATCAGCCTGAAGGGATAAATATTTCGGCACAAGAGTTTCTACGCCTCATATTGTAACAATTCCCCGGCTGTGCTTAATAATTTTACATCACGTTAGATCTATATTGTAGTTGTATTTATTTAGAAGGAGAAATACGTTGAGTGAGGTTGACGCCGCGCAACTCTTCCTCACTTTAAACAAAAGTCACTAGCGCAAGTCATCAGTCACCGGACGACCCGATGGTCATCGTTGATCCTCGATGGATGAACAACAACAACAACATCATCACGTTATTATTGCCACCACATACAGCGCTCTGTCCCGAGATGCAGAGTTGAACTGCAGAAGCAGCATCTTATAAGGCCAGATTGAACAAGTCGGTCCTGAACTGCGCCAACTTCACAAAAAATGACTTATCAGTGGTGTCTACTAGGACTTCAGTTCTTAGATCTAGGACCGTGCCAAGGAAAAGTTCCGTTCTTGGTGGAGTTTGACCCCCCCCCCCCCACTTTTTTCCCCTTTTTTTAACATTTCATAAATAAATGCTGTATGATATAGAAATTATAAATAAGATACCATGTGCATAATTTATGATTGTGATGCTACCCGAGGATGGGTCTCGGAGCGGCCGTCCCTTCGACCCAGATTAGAAAGCTCCTATGTGGCAAAGATGTGTGGGCCAGATACTTGAGAAAGGTCTGTAGCATTAACCTATACACATGAAATTATATTATCTTAAAGTGTATAACACAGAGTTCAACGAAGGGACACTGTCTGACAGCAATACCTCAATTCTCAGTCATCTGATTAAAGTGAACACAAGTCACATCTCCAAAGACTGACTGAAATGCAGAGGGGAAAGACCATTAAGGCAAACCATAAGAAAAGACCGTGTGGCAAAGCCATACGGCAAGACTATCAGGAAAGACCAAAAGTTAAGACCCTCTGGCAAGACCATAAGGCAAGACCATAAGGCAAGACCATAAGAAAATACCATCAGTCAAGACCATAAGGCAAGGCATTAAGGCAATACCATCAGGCAAGACATATGGCAGGACCATAACGCAGGACCAAAAGGCATGTCTTTGCTACAAAGAAAAAGTCTAACAAGTTCTAATGATGACCAGGTGTAATTAAATGGCTAATATCAATTTCAGCTGAAATGGACGCAAGTAACACATAATTTAATAACCCAGGAAGTGATAAATACAAACAAAGATAAAAGAAAGTTAACCAGGAAAGCCAAGAGCATCACTGGTCAACGCTGACCTGTGAAAAGTCCAGATACGATTGTCAGTCCAGGTTATGACCAATGAGTCAATCTAAGAGGTGCACACCCTCATCTTTTCATGATGCCTATGCATCTCCACATAGAAGTGAATAATTAGAGTTAGTGGGCATCCAAAACATAACATTATGAATTTTAGCTAAGAAATTATGAGTAATGGCCTATAAATTATAGTTAAGATATTATGAATTATAACTAAGACGTTGTCAATTATAACTAAGAAATTGTGAATTATAGTTAAGATATTATGAATTATAACTAAGACGTTGTCAATTATAACTAAGAAATTGTCAATTATAGCTAAGAAATTATGAATTATAGCTAAGAAATTATGAATCATAGCTAAGAAATCAATTATTGAAATATTTTCCGTATCTTCTTTTCTATATTTTAGTGTGCATTCGTGTAACAACAAATGTATGAACCTAATTTAAAAAAAGGTCACCTTTTAACATAAAATGTTGAATTAATTATGTGCATATAGTGTTGGTTTATTATTGACAATACTCCACCGCAGTTCAGTCCTGAGTTTTTCCCAACTGAAGGAGGAAGCTTGTTGACCCTTGACATAGCTAACTACCGAATGCCAGAAAATGACACCCTTAAGGTGAATGTCACGATATGTGATCAGCCTTGTGAAGTTAACTCTTCAAAGCAAAGGTAAACTGATGAATTGAGCTTAAAATAACACTTAAACTTAATCAGAACATGACAGAAATATTACTACAAGACTTAATCTGAATCCAAAAGTTACAGAAATACTACTGCTAAACTTAATATTTATCATAAGGATAACAGAAATACTAATACAAGACTTAGACCTAATCTTAGTACCAAGGTAACAGAAAATACGAAATGCTTTTGGTAACATAAAAATCTTATAAATTGTAATTATAAAACTTTAAAAAGGAATTCATGTAATATCTGGACACTTTTTAAGTAACTTGCTTGGTTGCTATATTTAATCTCAATTGAAAAAAACTTTCTCAGCTTCTCAAGAAAAAAAAAAAAAAAATACAGCTCCTTAATATCCTAGAGAAAATGAAATACAAACTCTTCATTTATGACGCTAATGAAATACAAACTCTTCATTTATGACGCTAATGAAATACAAACTCTTCATTTATGACGCTAATGAAATACAAACTCTTCATTTATGACGCTAATGAAATACAAACTCTTCATTTATGACGCTAATGAAATACAAACTCTTCATTTATGACGCTAATGAAATACAAACTCTTCATTTATGACGCTAATGAAATACAAACTCTTCATTTATGACGCTAATGAAATACAAACTCTTCATTTATGACGCTAATGAAATACAAACTCTTCATTTATGACGCTAATGAAATACAAACTCTTCATTTATGACACTAATGAAATACAAACTCTTCATTTATGACGCTAATGAAATACAAACTCTTCATTTATGACGCTAATGAAATACAACTTCTCAACGTCTGAAGAACATTAAATACAACACCGTAATTTATTAAGCTAATGAAATACAATGTATTCATTTTATATGGAACTCCACAATCCATTATAATATGTGTTATCTATTAATGTTCTACACATAAATCCTGATCACGTGTCGTTCTCTATTTAAAGCCCGATCACGTGCATAGTGCCGCCATGCAGACAATGCCAGACAACACCCAGAGAGTGCAATGTAACCGTAAAGCTGGAACAGTTGGAAGGCATCAACATCACCCTGTCTTCATTCAACCTATCACTTCATCCTACTTTCAAATATGTGGTAAGTACTTGTTCATATTGTTTTCACGTATAATACACCATTAGATAACTTGGTGACTCAAATAGAAAAAAAAAGAAAGACAATGATATCAGGTTTTGTCCAAAGGCTTTTACAACTAATTTAAACACTCCATCTTAACGTCGTTCTCTGTCAGTTTCATAGTAGGTTGAATGTTCATATTTTATGGTAGGTTGAATGTTCATGTTTTTTTTTCACCCTTTACCTCTCATTACATAAAGTAAAAATCCTTATAAGGTTATAAACAAGGTTATCAATTAATTCACTAAACGTAATTTAAGTCAAGAAGCAAGATTCGTGTAGAAATTTTTCTTATACAGTTGGCCGTCTATTTAGTCGTGTGGAAAAGATTCTTATATAGTAGGCCGTCTATTTAGTCGTTTAGAAATTTTTCTTATACAGTAGACCATCTATTTAGTCGTGTGGAAAAGATTCTTATATAGTAGGCCGTCTATTTAGTCGTTTAGAAATTTTTCTTATACAGTAGACCATCTATTTAGTCGTGTAGATTGTTTCTTATACTGTAGACCTTCTATTTTTCTGACTCCGATTATCTGATACGTCGGTGTTCTGAACCGTACCTGTCTTTGCTTTTAAATTTTTACAACCTATAGCTCCCCAAATAAAGGCAGCAGAGATGTGTGCACTTTCCACATACAAAAGTCCCTTGACAAAACATGCCCTCAAATGACCGTACTTTATAAGAATACCAATTGGTGCTTACACCGTGTAAGCCATCGCAAACATTTCTACCCCCCCCCCCTGAACTATATTAACAATTAAAACCCACCCTTTTTACACGGCAGATTTCTTACATCATTTTTATATTGAGACTCTTTTCCGCAAACCAAAGAAAATAATTTTTACCCACCGAACACACTTGCGGTATTCCTTTTAGAATCTCCTTTAGTGCAGTTCTTGGTAAGTTTATTTTGCGCACACCTGAATTCACCAATACACGATTCTTTCTTTCATACCTAGAGCTTTAAATTGATNTAGCTCCCCAAATAAAGGCAGCAGAGATGTGTGCACTTTCCACATACAAAAGTCCCTTGACAATACATGCCCTCAAATGACCGTACTTTATAAGAATACCAATTGGTGCTTACACCGTGTAAGCCATCGCAAACGTTTCTCCCCCCCCACCCTGAACTATATTAACAATTAAAACCCACCCTTTTTACACGGCAGATTTCTTACATCATTTTTATATTGAGACTCTTTTCCGCAAACCAAAGAAAATAATTTTTACCCACCGAACACACTTGCGGTATTCCTTTTAGAATCTCCTTTAGTGCAGTTCTTGGTAAGTTTATTTTGCGCACACCTGAATTCACCAATACACGATTCTTTCTTTCATACCTAGAGCTTTAAATTGATGAATTATCGTACGCAGTGCGCATGACATAGATCACTGTGCCACAAATATCTGCAAATAATTCCGACCACTGTCACACAATCCGAGTTTATCCAGACATGTACTGCACACGCAAAGACCAGAGTAGGATATTGCCATCTGCAAGGTTTCCCTGGAAGTGTCCGGTTATCTGGAAGAAATGTAATCCGAAAGGTCCCCCCCCCCCGGCCCCAGTTTGTTCGGATGATCGACGCTCTGCTGTGCGAATGTAAATCTAATGATCAATAAGGACGATGACCTGACAGCTTGTGACAATGCAATATGTCATCCAAAAGTGTAAGCAAAAAGATTTAAAAAAAAACAGTTCAGTTTGTATGAAAATGAGTCATTCAAAAATTCAAAATTGTTTCAATGCCCAAGATTACTTCATCTCATGTTTTTCTTTAGATTTAATCTCAAATTCGGCTGCACGAAACTCAAATGTGTTAGTGAGCATGGCACTAACCCCGTCCAAACATGTGAACTGAAGAAGAATTTAAACATCTCAATCATTGGCACTTCACTATAACATATCATACGCTACGACCATGTTTAAACATCTAATTCATTAGCTCATCATTTAAATGTCTCATTCATTGGCATATACTATTTTATCTTCTGGACACCTGTAGTTTGTGTTATTTGGATTTTATTCAAGTCTACTTTGTGATTTTGTCTGTCTCGAAGTTTTGCTTTTGTCCGTCTCAAATTGTGCTTTTGTTTTTCTAAACGTTGTGCGTTTGTCTGTCTCCACTTTGCGCTTTTGTCTGTCTCAAAGTTGTGTTTTTGTCTGTCTCAAAGTTGTGTGTTTGTCTGTCTCAAAGTTGTGTTTATGTCTGTCTCAATGTTATGTTTTGTCTGTCTCAAAGTTGTGTTTTTGTCTGTCTCAAAGTTGTGTTTTTGTCTGTCTCAACGTTGTGTTTTGTCTGTCCCAATGTTGTGCCTTTGTCAGTCTCAAAGTTGTGTTTTTGTCTGTCTCAACGTTGTGTTTTGTCTGTCCCAATGTTGTGCTTTTGTCTGTCTCAAAGTTGTGTTTTTGTCTGTCTCAACGTTGTGTTTTGTCTGTCTCAAAGTTGTGTTTTTGTCTGTCTCAACGTTGTGCTTTTGTCTGTCTCAATGTTGTGCTTTTGTCTGTCCTAACGCCTAGATACCCAAACATAAATCACAGAGAGGAGCGGTTCTGTATTGACACAACTAGATCAAAAGAAGTTTGGGATAAGAAGGGCCGGACACCCCCCACCCCCCCCCCAACTCTGTAATATCTGTGATGTGACAATTTTAACATCTTATACTAGGACAACATTTACACATCTCCTTCACTAAGACATCATTTTAACAATATATAAACGAATACATCCTTTAAACATCGCACACACTCGGACATCATTGAAATATGACAAGCTATGAGTAAGCACCATTCCACCTCCTTAGGCTCAGTTATTATATTTTATTTCTTGTTCTTTTCCATTTAAATCATCAAAACTTCTGTTTTTTTGTTTTTTGTTTTTTTTAAGTCACCACTGGTAGAATCCTTTTCGCCCAACCACGGACCTATTTTTGGTGGCACGTTACTAGAGGTCAAAGGTCAGTACCTGAGATCCGGCACCAACAGAAGAATCTCAGTGGCTGGTATCAAGTGTGTCATACAAGATACCTCCCAAAACATGTAGGATATTTTATTCTTTACTCGAAATCCATTAGAAATGTTAGGGTTTTCAGTATAACTTTTTTCAACATTGTTTGAAAATTTCTATTTTGTTAGTTTAAACTCTCTTTATATTTTTAAAACTATATTTTTTTACACATTTTTAGGTCATTATTTTGTTTATTACCTTTATTTAAGAATATTTGACAAGTTTCTTATTTTCCTAACCGGGCCTATGGCAAATCTTGTAGACGTAAATTTGTAAACTATAGAGCTACAGTAAAAGTCGCTGGTTACAACTGCCCTATAACATCTTTATATTTTGGAAGGTTATTTTAATTCAAGTTTGCATTTTCAAATTTGCTTGACACAGATCTCGAAGAAATTAAAATTTAATAGGGTGTTGTGATAGCTCAATCGCTTCTTAATTGTTTGTGTTGTGACGTCATGCACATCAATTTTTCTAACATCATTGTTACAGCTTAATCCTTGCTTAATTCCCTGTGTTGTTACTTTAGGCGCATCCTTTTTGTCAAGGGTATGAGAACCACTGTTGTTATGTGTAGAGCATTGTTGCCATCTTTGATCGTGATACGTGTAGCTGTATCGTTTGTGTGAGAGTGTTGTGACGTAATTGTGTAATGGGAAGTGACGTGTTAGTTTTCGTTGTTGTTAGAGAGGAGAGATGGCCGTTGTGCACTATTCAAGACATAGCTTCCTGTGTGATGTTTCTATGTGTGAGGATTTCAACTAGATATATTGTGAAGTTGAACGGTTACAAGCTGTATAGTGAAGTACACTGATTGTCATGTTGAAGAGGCATATTAAATTTATATATTGTATCGAAGCGTGGAGTGTTTGTTGATTTGGAGACTATTACTATTGGTTGTGCTGTTCGGTGATCATGTGGGAGACTTGGCTGGATGAATAGACACTCATTACCATGAGTGGATGATTTGCAACACAACAGATACAACGTCTCGACAAGTTTCTACCGTCACTGTTATAGCTCAATAGCTGTTTAATTTACTGTGTTGTGACGTAATACACGTGTTATTTTCTCAAGTTACCCACCTCATGTATTCGTTCACTAAACAACAACTGCATCAACATCAAATATTATTTTCATTCAATACTGACGCGGCCTGGTATATTTTCATTAATAATTTAGAATCTCAAGAAGTATGTCTAATAAATAGACGCTATAAATGTATAATTTCATGATATCTGTCCAGTGTGATAGCGCATTATTCTCATTGCAAATTATTAGGATTTTTTTTTTAAAGCAGACTTTTCCCCTCCTGTACAGAGGTAGTCTTTAGCTATATAATTATTGACGCTAGTAACGTGTTAAAAAAAAACAATGTTGATTACTCTTTCCACCTCTTAAAACATGTAACAGGAATTCACTCAGATGTCAAACCGGAAAACATCAGAGCGGAAAACGTCTCAGCGGTGTCGTGACAGTTCACATTGACAAGTTTCAACAGAACGTTTCTAAAACAAATTTCACTTATAAAAAAAATCCTGTCATCATGAGTATCAAGCCCGGCAACATGTTACAAAGGTAACACAACCGTGGGTAGATATGTGTTCATTTGCAACATAAGCTGTATAATTTTTTTTTTCCATTTACAAATAAAACTTTGGTGTTAAATAGTGGACAACATGGATGTATTATCAAATTGACTAATCTGTGACAAGTTTCTTTATTTTTTTTTTTTTTTATTTTTTTTTTTTTTTACATTTACAAATAAAACTTTGGTGTTAAATAGTGGACAACATGGATGTATTATTAAATTGACTAATCTGTGACAAGTGCCTTTATTTTTTTATTTTTATTATATTTTTTTGGGTGATGGGTGTATAAAAGGTTTATTAATTTGCACGCTAATCAAAGATGGGTATGTTTGATGCCATTCTGACATTAACTGCGATGTTATCATTGTTGCTATCCCATCTTCCAACAGCGGCGGTACGAATGTCATTGTCACAGGGGCGGACCTCTCCAGCGCTGCATTCTCAGAACTTGTTATTTTCTACAATGACACTTTCGACAACAAGAGTTTTGTAAGTTTAGAAAATTTGCTTCTACTATTGCTCCCTTACGGTCCTTTCGTTTAAAAATAGATAGCTGAAAATTAAATCTTATTAAGTTATCAGGAAAAAAACAGTCCAAATATATTAATTGTATTGATTTTAAAGGACGATACAGACCAACTACATTAACTGTATTGATTGCAAGGAAAGAAACAGACCATATCGATTAAAGGTATTGATCTTAAAGGAAGAACTTATGGGGAAGGGGTAGAAGTGGGGCTGAAAATTTTGTGTGTGTTGTCATCAGCAACGAGTCTATGTGCGAGGTTTCAGCTCGATAGGTTGATGGGAAGTGGGTCAATAAGCCATCCTAAAATTTTCCCTCCCAGCCAGAAACACACGAATAAAAGTCAAGTTGATATAAAGTTGTTATGTCTTTTTTTTTTTAAATTAAGGATGTAAATTAGCATTTACAATGTATGAGACACTGCGTTCAAGTTATATCATGGTACTATTTTTTGGTTGTCGTGTCTTTACAATTTCAAGCTTTGGCATATTTTTTCTACTATGTAAATTACTAATTCAACGAGTATGTGTTTTTTTTTTCTGCCAGTTCGCTAAGGGTCAGTGCTTCAATAAAAACAACACCACCCAGATGAGATGTGTCACTCCAAATGTTTACGACATCACGTCACCATATTTCACAAGGCATCCAGCAGCCGTTCAAGTCGAAGCCCAGGTGTCCATTGAAATGGACGGCCACGACATGGTTGTTTCAGATGTGTCTCTATCCAAGAAGTTAATGATCCATATTGATCCCGATTTCACTTCACAAGATGCCAGTCTCTCGTTCAAAAATCCAAATCTTACCTTATGGGTAATTTACGAATTATTACTCAGAGATTAAGAACGTTACAATTTAGACTTTATTACAAATATAATGCACGATGAACGCTAATTTTTAGACTTATTTTAGAATTAATACTCACAAGAAATCTTTTCTCATGGAACTTTGATATAGTCTATTGATAGAGGTTTATTGTGTTGTAGTAGAATAGAAGCATATTGTGTTGTAATGTATATTTATAAAATTGATGTCATTTTACAACAGAATTGCAATTTGGTGTGTAACTTTTAGAAACTCGTGGTTTTTTTTAGTATTTCCAATCAGCTTTTTTAAAAGTTTTTTTAAATCCGTATTTTTAAAATACGTCTATTCGATAAATTTTGTTTTTTTATTATTATTATTTATTTATTTTTGCTTTCACTAACACAAATTTTAGTCCCTAAAACATACAACACGAAGCGACTGTTGAGATTGTGTGTTTTTTCTTTGTAAGAAAAACAGTAATTAAATTGAGAAAAAAATATTATCTAAATTTCCACCAAAATGTCATCTAAATTTTCAACAAAATGTGCTCTACATTTTCATTGTGCAGGGCAAGAACCTACCTGTATGGATGGATAAGCACGAAATCAAAGTAAAGGTCGGTGTCGTCCCTTGTCCAGTAAAGGTGATTTTCACCGGCCATTTGGTGTGTAACGCTCATAATCTTATTGAGAAAGTCAGACGTGAAAAAAATCAAACGAAATTGACAGACACTAAAGGGGACACAGCAGACATGACTACAGTATGGTCTACAACGAATAAACCAGTGGACAGCAAGCCTAATGCTGTGGACATACGAGGCCGACAGTCTACAACAAATACTTCCATTCCTGAAAACATCACTGCCGACACAAATGCGCACCATTCTAACACCTCCACGACGACATTGGCGCCAGTCACGGCCAATGACCTGCAGTTCGACCTTGTCGTGGAGGTGCAGATCGGAAACTATAGAAAGGAACTTGGCAGCGTGACGGTGTCCGTTGTTGACCCAGAGGACGCCCAACAAAGTAAAATCAAGATATACGTCGGGGCGGGCGTGGCGGGACTGATCATCTTCATGTTACTAGGGGCCACAGTGACGCTGCTCATCAGGGCCAAGAGGTCAAAGGCAAGCAAAGGTCAGCTATTTAGTGGTACGGTTAAATTGTTTTAGGCTGAGATAGTTAAAACAGAGTGGAGTCCGAAATCAGGGAAGCAATATTCAAAGCCACATTTCACCGGTTTGCAAAAACAATTTAAAAAATCTCATGCTTCTTTTGTTTTGAAAAAAAAAGTAAAATTGAGTTTAAAGTATAAAACTATAGATCAAATTTTAATAAATATGGAATTCAAACAAACATTGATGGTTTTAAAGTAAGTCAATGCCTTCAAATGACTCCATTTTAAAGGCGTGACTTTGTCAATAGCCAGACTGCAGTTGAGAAGCTGGACTGGAGTAGGGTGGTAGTTAATGGTGGTCACAGCCTAGATGGTTAATCCATTCAAACAAACATGCTTGTAATGGGCTTTTGGCTGGATGGTTCATCCATTCAAACAAACATGCTTGTAATGGGCTTTTGGCTGGATGGTTCATCCATTCAAACAAACATGCTTGTAATGGGCTTTTGGCTGGATGGTTCATCCATTCAAACAAACATGCTTGTAATGGGCTTTTGGCTGGATGGTTCATCCATTCAAACAAACATGCTTGTAATGGGCTTTTGGCTGGATGGTTCATCCATTCAAACAAACATGCTTGTAATGGGCTTTTGGCTGGATGGTTCATCCATTCAAACAAACATGCTTGTAATGGGCTTTTGGCTGGATGGTTCATCCATTCAAACAAACATGCTTGTAATGGGCTTTTGGCTGGATGGTTCATCCATTCAAACAAACATGCTTGTAATGGGCTTTTGGTCTTGTACGCCTTTGAAACGAACCCACCGATAAATACTTATTTACGAAATACTTTTTTTTTAAAATTATACTGCTCTGATACTAGCTCACTAATTGTGAGTCCTTGATAGCAGGTAACTAACTGACACTTACTTGATACTGTCTGACACACTGAAACTTACTTGATACTATCTGACATACTGATACTTACTTTATACTTTTTGACACACTGATACTTACTTGATACTATCTGACACACTGATACTTACTTTATACTTTTTGACACACTGATACCTACCTGATACTGTCTGACTCACTAAAACTTACTGGATACTGTCTGACACACTGATACTTGATACTGTCCGACACATTAATACGTCCTCGATACTAGCTGACCAATAAACTTCACTTTACAGCCGGTGGAATCACACCAAAGCCAACATTGAAGCAGATTTTAGAATCTGTCGTGGAAGTGAACAAGAGAGACGACATGGACAAGATCATAGTGACCTTAGATCGTCTGACCGTTGGTCGGTCTATCGGATCTGGTAAATTACATTTTTTATGCTTCTAATACAAGTTATATTTGCACCCCAAAAATTAATTAATTAATAAAAGTATATTTTAATGTAATATTTTTAAAATGGACGTTCAATAATTCTCTCGTTTTCAATTAAACTCAAATTAGGGTAATAAGGGGAGAGACTAGAAATCAGGTTAGCACAATATAAAATAAGTAAAACAGAGTAGGGCTAAACCTGAACAAATAAACGCAACAAAAACAATTCTTTTGCTGCTCACGGATACTACTTCCCAGCTAAGTGCTATTTCTTTTTTTAAATTTATTTTTGCACCGTTTTTTCTGTTGTTTTGTTCGCTGGCGAAGGCTTTCTGCCGACACGTTCGCGGTTTTGTTGCGTGTATTTTTGCAGGTTTAACCCTACTCTGTTTTACTCATTTTATAAACTCAAATTACCTCGCTTACTAATACACAATCTCTAGATCACCAGTGGATAGTTCTGTCAAAGTAGAGGTGAAATAAGTTAGACATTGCAAGCAGAGAGGGGGTGTCACCAAATTATAAGTTCATAATGTTAAATTTATAAGAAAAAATACGGCATGAATGAATTGTAACTATTTCTTCATTTGACAACACCAACGTGACAAAGAGCTACAACTAGAAAATTGACTCTTAACAAGTCATATCAATCTCTCTTGTATCCCTAAGGTAACTTTGGATGTGTGTACGAGGGTATGCTAGAGATAGGCTTGGGGATCCCAGCTCGGAAAGTAGCTATCAAGACCCTACAAGGTGAGTTAATTAGTCTGTTAGCTGCAGTGGCTGTTTTCAATGAATTTTAAAATTACCAAAGTGAACTCATTGTCTTGTTAGGCATCACTGCGTCCATCTTTGAGGAAACACTCGATATGTTACTGAACGCTTTGCTACGTCATAAAAAACATCGCATATATCGGTAGATGATGTAGCTTATATCTATAAATGATGTATCTTATATCTATAAATGATGTAGCTTATGTCTATAAATAATGTAGCTTATATTTATAGATGATGTAGCTTATATCTATAAATGATGTAGCTTATATCTATAGATGATGTAGCTTATATCTATAAATGATGTAGCTTATATCTATAGATGATGTAGCTTATATCTATAAATGATGTAGCTTATATCTATAAATGATGTAGCTTATATCTATAGATGATGTAGCTTATATCTATAAATGATGTAGCTTATATCTATAGATGATGTATCTTAGTTTAGAAAAACTGACCATGTTCACAGATCCGCTTTCTCACAACCTTGATCTGCTGGGCTTTGTCCAAGAGGCTTGCATCATGAGGGAGTTCCGACATCCCAATGTCCTAGGGCTTGTCGGACTGGCCGAGAAAGAACCTGGCGTGCCTTACGTCATACTTCCTTTCATGGAGAGAGGAGACCTTCTGACTTACATCCGTAACGCTTCTGTGGTAAGTAAAATAGGCACTGCTTACAGGCAGTGACAAGGCTGTTGGAAAAAATTACTGAAATATTTCAAAAAAGTTATATTTACTTTTATTTTGTATTTTTTAATGTGTTCTTTGAAACTCATTTTTGTAAAGTATAGAAATTCCGCAACATACCCTAACAATTTAATAGCCCAACAAACTAAACAGATGTATATTTAATATAGTGGATAATTCAAGATTTACTGGTTATATATTTATTAGATATGCTATTCCTTCTTTGAACCAATTTTGTTTGTGCTTTGGTTCCATTGTTACATTTCCCATTCATTAACAAACTTCATTACTGTGTAGAGCTTAAGTCTTCATGATGTCATCAAATTTGGAGCGGACATTGCAAGTGGTATGGCCTACCTCAGTGCCCTAAAGCTGGTCCATCGTGACCTTGCAGCCAGAAACTGTATGTAAGTAGACTTATTTCAACACATCTTGTCAGTAACTGTTTGTAAGTAGTTTTATTTTAACACCTCTAGTCTGAGACTGTATGCAAGTAGATTTATTTCAAAACATCTAGACAGCACCAGCTTTCTTAATAAAAATAAAGTTCGTTTCAAAAACACGCTTCATCCCCAAAGGCTCGAAGCGCGGTACAAAGTCAACAAAAAACAAATCTATAATTTACCACCTTTAAAACAAACGCAACACTACAAAAACTAATTACAAGCATACAATGTCAAAGTCTTTCAACCCATTTCAACCATGAACAACACAGCTAATATGCATTAAATGGAAAATATGGTAGGCAATCATCCCAGAAGGTGTTCTTGCTTTGTTCTGTCTGCCGTAGAAGGCATTTAGCCGAAAAATTCTTTAAAATGCTCAGTCTTTTTCTTTTTAAGCCTAAACTTATTTTGTTCCACAATTTATTTCTATCTTTTTTAGTTGATGCTTATCATGTAGGGTCAGTTCTCTCATTCATTTGTAGCTGTACCATCAGATTCACTTTCTCGCTCCTTTTAAAAAAAAAAAAAAAATACAACTAGCTATAGCCCGCGCAATAATGTTGACGGCAATGCGTGAACTTCCTGTCCTCCTAAAGTCACTTGACATAACATGATTTCAACTAATGCACTTTATAAGAAAGAATCCTAATTAGTGCCACACACACGTTTTGTGTGCGCCACTACTCAATTTTTTACATCCCTGAAATATTTTAATATTCTCTTGTCCCACCCACTTTTACAAAGTAGTTTATTCAATTATTTTTAAGTTTCCTTAAAGCAATATATTCAAAATTTTGATTTAGCACAGTTAGCGGGATTGTTTATTTTGCGCACTATTGAGCTCGGCAGTACCTTATACCTGCTTTCATAACATAGATAATTGTATTGATTGATTGTTTGATTTATTGATTCATCATAAAAATACTTTTAGAAATAGAAATCTTCTTTGTGTGATTAAGGAATGGCAACTAGCAGCATCTAAAACTACGTAGAATAGTCAAGCATGTGAACATGTAATAAATTCATTTGTATCAAGTAGCAGCTGTCAGACTTATAGATCTATCTGTTTTGTTACTTCTTCGACATTGTATCTTAGAGGCTTTACCAAATCCTTGTCTTAGGCTAGACGACGTACTTCGTGTTAAAGTCGCCGACTTTGGCCTGTGCCGTGATATCTATGAGAAGGGCTACTACACAAGTGACAACAAGAAGAAACTACCCATTCGGTGGATGGCGTTAGAGAGTATTGAGCACGGAGCCTACAGCACCAAGTCGGATGTCGTGAGTTTGATTTACGATTTGATTCCAATTTGGATTGAGTAATGTAAACCCAATGTTAGTTGTATGTTGTACTTAGGTTAACAAATTGGAATGTATCAAATTATAGTTTTTTAAATTCATCCTTTCCTTGTCTTTATAGTTAATGGCATTTTCAATGGGACATTTTAGCAGTGTTATTAACTATAACTCACTCGTGAAGAAAGGGGTTCTATCTATATTTAAAATGCAGTTGCAAATGTAAAATGTATTTATTCACTCTTTGAAATTGATATTATGAGTTTCAATACATAACGATATGATAGAGAAATCATGTTAAATATCAAATACCTCATGAATAAAGTATCATGCTTTTGTTTTAGTATGATAAATATTCCTTGTGTTGATATTTAATACACTAAATATAGATTGGCATTCTAATAATCCAGTGGTCCCTTGGTGTGGTGCTGTGGGAACTGCTGACCAGAGGCGTTGTACCCTACCCCGGAGTGGATGGCTGGGACATTATCAACTTCTTACGTCATCGACGTCTTGCCCCCCCACACTTCTGCCCTGATGCGCTGTAAGTAACAGGTTGTATATAGGAGTCAGTTTTATACACGTGTCGGTTAAATACATGGGTCGGGTGTATACAAATATACAGAGTCAGCTCATACTGGGGTCATTTTTATACATGGGTCATTTAAATATTTAACTGTCATATGGATCAGGTGTATACAGGGTCAGTTATAGCCATGGGTTACTTAAATACGTGGGTCAGATAAATAAATGGGTATAAAAAAGTATATACAGTGGTCAGTTTTTTTACAGTCTCGTGATGCTCTGCTAGAGGAGACTTGTAATAAGGGTCAGTTATATACAAGGGTCAGTTATACACAATGATCAGTTATATATAAGGGACAGTTTTAGATCTATGAACACTTACGTATTGATGAAAACCGGAATGGCGTTTTATAGTCTTTCATAGCACATATTCTTGAACCATTTTGAGACGTCATGCTCCGTCTTAACTGATGCAAGTAAAAAAATTCTAGACAGAGATGTATTGCGGGTGGCATCTCAGAAGCTTATAATGAGTGTACAACATGGAAATCGTTTACAAAAGTTAAATCTACCATGGACTGAAGTTGTTACGTGTGTAACAAATTGTGACTTTGCTTCATTGTTACACTCATAAAATGCACTCACTGATTTACTGGAGTATAGTTTGACTAATCATTGATTCAGAGCTAAATTCCAAAATTTGCAAATCTCCTTTTCCCCACTCACAACTACTCTATAATAAAGTAGGTAATAATAAATAATAAAAGAACCCCTATGACAGTAAGACCCTACCAATACGAAATCACCCTTTATACACGCCACTGAACTATGTCATAATTCTAATCTAATTTTCAACAATCCTCATAGCATGCAACCTACTGTAATTTATTAAAGTGATACAACACGCGTGTCGGTATAATTAAAGAACGAAGTGGCTATTCGGACCCGGGTCCGAGGAGTTAGAGGTTGGGATTAAAATTTTAAACAAATATACTATTGTTCGGTTGCAAGACAAAATTTGGTATCAAATGAAAGATAATTGAATGGACCATACGTTTGTAGACTTAACTCTTCATTGTAACTAAAATAAACGATCAGAAATGACATCCGAATAGCATTAAGTCTAAAGAGATCCGGGCCCATATAGCGGCGATGCCGTTTCGGTTCCATGTAGAAGCGATACACATATAGTTTCAAAAAAAACACTATTGCATGGGTGGATGGAATTGAATAAAATACAAGCGACATTTCAGTTTGTGTGACACAATAATCAGGTTTCTGAATTAGTACAACCGTTTTAAAATTTGGCGTTTGGGGCCTGGGGCCTTATTTTAAAATTATTTTTTTATAAGCGCGATATAAATATAATTTCAAAAGGAGCTGCTACATTGGCGGATCACAGTACACAAGGTTCTGGACTAAATTTATCAAATCCATGGTTCTCACGTGGACAGCTGTACGTGGCCTATTGACGCGTCGAAAAAACTTCTATTTTTTGTGTACGCACCAGATAGAAAAATTACTTTTAAAAAACGTATTTAAAACACAAACACTTTTTTTTCTTTGAGTGGCGTTGCAACGCATGCCGGGTTTTCACTAGTTTTAAAAATAAGATTTTGTTCACTCTGCAACCCCTTTACAATTTTTATTTTATTTCTGCTTTTGGGATAAGTAGTTGTGACTGGCCTTTCCAGGAATCATCTGTATGTCAGGAGAAATGAGCATGCCAAAGTGTCACGCAGAGCTTTATATAGCAGAAAGGCCGCCAAACAACGGAGGACGGAAATGCGTGAACTTTCCTCCTACTGAAGTTACTTTTACAAAGCATGCATTCACGTAACGCACTTTATAACAATCCCACTTAGTGTCCTCGGCCCCCCACCCCCCTCCCCCAGGTACGCCACAACACACTTTTATTTTCAAGCCCCTGAATTATATAAATAGTCAAATGTCCCGTTCCCCTTTTCAACGCAGCAGATTTCTTACAACATATTTAAATTGAGGATATTTCCGTGAATGAAAAGAAAATATGACACACCAAACGCACGTCTGGTATTGTTCATTAGACCGAAACAATTTGTGTAAATAAAACAATGTTATGTTAAGCTTTAATAAAGATTATACAAAATACAAGTGTAAACGTTTCGGCTAATGCCTTCTTTATTACAAAAAAAAAATATTAATATAAGAATAAATTAAACGTACACAATATATAAATACATTATATGCAATTCTTTAGAACCTTTACATTAGAAGCATAATGTGTTTTCTTGAAAATATCGAAACCTAAAAACTGTACAATTCATTGATAAAGCAATAAGTAAAAGACTATATATGTACAATTCTTGGATAAAGTAGTTAGTAAAAGACCTCATATATACAATTATTTATTAAAGTAGCTAGTAAAAGACTAGAAGGTACAATTCTTGGATTAAGTAGTTTCTTAAAGTTTTTTCGGATATGATTTTCAGTTTATTTATATGACTTTATTCAAAGAAATTAGTTACTATTAAAAGAATATTTAATTAGTTTTTAATGGAACCGAATATTAGCTCAAAAATATTATAAAAAATAAATTACAATAAGACCAAACTTTATATCAATGCTAAATATTCTAGTATTAAAAATGACAAAAGTCAATAACAAATTAATATTGAGTAGCTTTCGGAATTAAATTTAATAAACTAATCATAAGAGGGGTTGTTACAGAAGAACTCTTCACTCGACATTTTTATCATTTCAAAATACAAGGATTCATTTTGGCACATACCGGAAATTAGTTTTGCAACAAAATTGTAAAAGAAAAATGACTTTTTAAACAAATGTTACTCAATAGTAATGTCACTTTATAATAATTTTTAAAACTTCTAGGAACTATTAATCTATTTTATTTGTTAAAACGTCTCCATTAGTAAGTGGATTTTTTCGTAAAGGTGCTGATGCAACGCACCAGCTTACCGTCACAAAATAAAGCATTTAATTTTTAAACTGCTGTCTGGTTGTGTCGAGTGGGCTGTGACTGAATTATATTAGGATCGGGGCCGAATGGCTCAAAAAGCAGTTATTTGATTCTGGCATTTTTAATTTTTTTTTAATTTTATAAAGTAATTGCAAGCATGGACAAGCTAATTGGTTTTCCTTTTTTTTATTTTTATTCTTTGTATAATCTTCTTACTACGTGTTAAATCATTTTAGCAAACGGGGCTCAAGTGGCCCCAGTCTTGGAGTGCTACAATCAATATCTATGGACATTATAAATAGACAGCTATGTGTACCTAGTGGACTTTACCCAGTGCCTCATACGCCTTGACCCGACCATGCATTGTGCAAAGGAAAACCTAGTTTGCAAACATATTATAATTTTCAAAGTCATAATCACAATGGTGGATTTAGTAGAAGATCATATGAAACAATGTTTTGTGGTAAAAGATCTCAAGGAACGGCATAAAAATCATTGAAATTATATAAGAATACTATACAGATTTATTAACTTAAAAATAATAATAAACTGTTTTTACAATTGTATTAATAAAATCACAAGGGCTAGATTTAAAGTTAAATTTTTTGAAAGGCTGCTTCCCATGTGTCCTACTCTTTTCGTTTCAATATAGGTCTATTCCAGTAGTAACATACTTAGTTCTGCACTGAGCTTGTTATTTTAAGTCATTGCCGTGTCATCAACAGAAAACATCTCTCAAATTTCGCCCTTTGGTGTCTACCCCTTATTTTTAAAGTTTTTTTTTTCAACTTCGCTAATTTTTTTAAACCCAACATTTCCATTTAACTGGTTCAGAATAAAAACTAAGGAAATAGTATAGAATTGATCCAATACTAGTTTCAATATTTAATAATGATTAGTAATTGATAGTAAAATAAAAAGTATGATGTGCATCATTTGCGTCCAACGGCATGGCCCATCGCTATTTTGGAGGGAAAAGTGCCGGCAGGGCTGACAGCCCACCATCCTTCCTACGCCTCTGAATTTAGGAGTTAGATGAAATCATTTGGAATAAGAAAAATTTAGCACTAAGGGAAATTTGATTAAAAATTTAGAGTTAAAAATATCGTAGAAACACTTGTAAATTGATCAAAGTAAAAAACAAAAAAACTTTATAATCATATATTTTTTACACAATTTTCTTCTGTTAAGTGGAAGTCTTTTGCTGGTGCTCTCTCAGTTAATGTTTGTGATCATATGGACAACGTTGTGTTCTTTAGGTTACAACTTCACGACCCTTCTTCTTTTTACAGTTACAGCCTCATGATGCTCTGCTGGGCCAAAGACCCGAACAAGAGACCGAGCTTTAAAACGCTTCAAATGGAACTGTTGCTTTTGATTGGACAGAGCCCCCAGGACACGCCAGTGGCCGATTCGAAACGTGAATCAGCGGTCAATCTTTACGTCAAGATGCCATCTGACAGACTTGATCCAACAGAAGATTTTAGATCGAGCAAAGCCATCGCGGACGTCAAGGCTGAAGACAAAGACTCAAGTTCAGAAAACTTGGAAGAAGATGTTAAAACCAGAGAGCCGGTCTTGGAAAAGAAAACTTCCAATGTTGTCAAACCAATCCCGAAGATAAGAGTAACAATAGCCGGACTTAAAAAGAATCCCTTGCCGGAAGGCTCGGAACAACCTGCCTCTTCCGATACGAATAAAACCCACAGTGGCGGGCAAGACAGGTCAACGAAAACTTTCTCTGATATTCTGTCAGTGCCGACAATGAACGTGGTCAATAACGTCATGATTACCATACCAGCGTGCTACAACCACAGAGAAGTCAGCAAGAATTCTGCTGGCGTGTACATACAGCTGGTCGACAACTACGAGCCACCGCCAAAATTCTTCAGTCCATTTCATAAGGCTTCTAAACGCACCAGCAAGAAAGCAGTAGATAAGAGAACTGCCGGACATGCTTCACACACGACTGGGTCGGATACACACATAGATAAATCTCAAGAGGATTTACATGAATTCGTCAAAATGGGCAAAGATGGCGCTTATTACGAGCTAGAGTCCAAGGCGCAGAGGCTGAGTGCTATCTCCGACACTGGCAGCATGTCGTCTGCCACGATGCACACAGCCAGCTCGTTTGGGAGTCTGATGGACAATGCCAGTCCGGTGTCCTCAAACCGTGCGAGTAGCGGTGGCTCAAATTTATCCTTGACCCATGGGCAGACATCACGCGTCATGAGTCAGAACATGCAGGTGACGTACAAGAGGTCTCCCTTGGCCGATAATTCCCTCAGTGCGAGCTGTGACCTTAACCTCAGTTTAAATCATAAAGAAAATCCTCCTTAAAAAACGAAGTGATTTTTTCATGAAAGTATTCGTTTTAGAGACTAGGCTGGAAGTATTTGTTTTAGAGACTAAGCTCCTGAAAGTATTTGTGTTAGAGACTAAGCTCCTGAAAGTATTTGTTTTAGAGACTGGGCTCCTGAAAGTATTTGTTTTAGAGACTAAGCTCCTGGAAGTATTTGTTTTAGAGACTAAGCTCCTGAAAGTATTTGTTTTAGAGACTGGGCTCCTGAAAGTATTTGCTTTAGAGACTAAGCTCCTGGAAGTATTTGTTTTAGAGACTAAGTTCCTGAAAGTATTTGTTTTAGAGACTTAGCTCCTGAAAGTATTTGTGTTAGAGACTAAGCTCCTGAAAGTATTTGTTTTAGAGACTGGGCTCCTGAAAGTATTTGTTTTAGAGACTAAGCTCCTGGAAGTATTTGTTTTAGAGACTAAGCTCCTGAAAGTATTTGTTTTAGAGACTGGGCTCCTGAAAGTATTTGTTTTAGAGACTAAGCTCCTGGAAGTATTTGTTTTAGAGACTAAGTTCCTGAAAGTATTTGTTTTAGAGACTAAGCTCCTGAAAGTATTTGTGTTAGAGACTAAGCTCCTGAAAGTATTTGTTTTAGAGACCGCACTCATGAAAGTATTTTTTTAGAGACAAAGCTCCTGGAAGTATTTGTTTTAGAGACTAATCTCCTGGAAGTATTTGTTTTAGAGACTGGGCTCCTGAAAGTATTTGTTTTAGAGACTAAGCTCTTGGAAGTATTTGTTTTAGAGACTAAGCTCCTGAAAGTATTTGTTTTAGAGACTGGGCTCCTGAAAGTATTTGTTTTAGAGACTAAGCTCCTGGAAGTATTTGATTTAGAGACTAAGCTCCTGAAAGTATTTGTTTTAGAGACTGGGCTCCTGAAACTATTTGTTTTAGAGACTAAGCTCCTGAAATTATTTGTTTTAGAGACCGCACTCCTGAAAGTATTTTTTTAGAGACAAAGCTCCTGGAAGTATTTGTTTTAGAGACTAATCTCCTGGAAGTATTTGTTTTAGAGACTGGGCTCCTGAAAGTATTTGTTTTAGAGAATCCTACGATTACACTAATAAATTAATCTCTAATTTGTTAAATTTAAGTGATCATGATCTGTTACATGGTGAGGTGAATGTCTTGTAACAATGGAAATCTGAAAAAAGGGTCATTTTATTAATTTTTTTCTTCATGTTTATTTGTAAATCATTTATTTTAAATGCTTTAAACAGAAGACCGGTTAACTGAATTAATTGGTTAAATGAGTAACGGCCTTACAGAGCTGAATCGAAATTAAAATCCAATATAAAAGTTTATTTATAATGGTTGTCATTGGCAAAGATTTTGGAGTAGACTTTGACATTTTATTGGTTGCTCTTGTTAGTACAGGGACAAAGGTCGTTGTAAATTTGCCAGGCAACTAAGACAGCAGCTTCGTGATTCCTAGTTTGGTGTGCAGAGTAGATGGAAACGACATCACTCTGTGGGTTTGTTGATGAGGTTACAACACATTTATATCTATTAAAAATATAATAAATGTTTGGTTCTATTAAGCACAATATTAGAAATAAAGGTCATGCTTTTTTTTTACAAATATCTCTTATTAATTCAATATTTTTGTTGTAACAACGTTGGGCTTGACTGGCGTTTTAATGTAAACAAGAAAATTAAATGTCGTAAAATAAATTATCCTCGTTTGTTTTTTTTTCTAATTGGGTAATTATGAATATTATCAAACATATAAAGCTACAATAATTAATTTCAGTTAGTTATTCTCGTAATTTAAGAATAAAATTTGATATAGGTAAACCATATATCGTTGCTAATTATACTTTTATTGTTACCTTGAGTGGATAGGCTTCGGTAACCCTGGATTTCGAATCACTGGAAGGCAACTCATCATTGAGAAGACAAACTCTCTAATCAAACACGTAGATCGATTCCCGTAGGCGGTATGATAATTGACACAATGTTGCAACGTGGAACGCATAAAGAACAAAGTGAAACACGCAACAAAAAACTGCGGTTATTTACTGCACCCTGGTCTATTTTCAGTTGTCTCGGCTAAGTCTTGCTATTGGATCAAATAGGCAAGGACTAGAGTGCAAGGACTAGAGTATAAGGCCGAGTTGTGGGTGGCCGAGTGGTCTTAACTGGTCTTGAGTTCAATTCCAGCCAAAGCCCAGTCAAGCAAAAACATCACCAGCACACCGGGTAGATGGGACTCGTTAAACTTGGATAGCAACTTATCTAAGAGAAGGAAACTCTGAAATCAAACCCGATGGATTCCCGAAAGGCGGATAGCATTGGTACAATGAAACATTCCGACAACTCCTGCGACGCCACTGGTGCCAAGCTGTGTCATCCAAATGATGTTCCGTTGGGACACCCAGCGGTGTGGACAGAGGCAATTTGCTGTTGGGAGCCAGCTTATAATCCTTGTGACGGACGGATGCAAGCAAAAAAGAAAAGAGAGTGAGGCTCCCGACTTGAGCTTTGGGCTTTGGAATGTTAAGAACATTTGTGCAATCGAGTACTGGATTGGCTGTGGGCCAGCATTGTGTCAGAATCATGACTGCAACCTTTCAAACTCAGGCAGAGCTGGAGAAGAAAGAACTAAGTCAAGGTTTTATCAAGAAATATGTTCAAACGCGGAATGGCGAGTATGTAAAACTTGAATGGCTTCTCTATTCACCATACCAAGGTTGTTTGTATTGTTTTGGCGTGTCGTCTCTTGTCCAAAAAAGTATTTCCATATCAGGAATTAAGTACTGGAAACATAACAATCTAATTGTAGGACATGCAAATAGAGTAGTGCATCGCAAGGACATGACTTCATATTTTCTACGACTGAAAGATGCTAGGTGTTTAAGTCTTGTATTAATCAAAGACCATAGGTTGAAACAGAAGCACTGGCATCAAGTTCTGACTCGTGGGGTTTATGTCGTTCTCTTTCTTGTCTCCAGGAGTTTGGGTCAAACTATTGGGTCAGCAAACGATGGAAATTGTCTAGGTATTTTAGAGCTGCTGAATGAATTTAACTCTTTGTTGGAAGAGTATCTCAAACTGCTTGGAAATGCTGGAAAGGGTAATAAATAATATCTGTCGGCAAATATTTGAGAAAAATTTATTGATCTAATGGGGTTGCATGCCCTTTGTGCTATTCTGGAAAAAAATTAAAGAGTCAAAGTATTATTCAATAAGTTATGATTCCACTTCAGACATTTCACACATTGATCAACTGACATTAACGGTCCGGGACATTCGAGGATGTAAGTCTGTGGAACGTTTTATCAAGTTAATTTCCATATTTTCCCATGGAGCAATGGATCTAACAGACACTGTTGTGTATCAAAGGATCTAGCAGGCAATTTTTTGGATGTCATGAATAAGAACAAAATTCCGCCTTCAATCTGCCGTGGTCAATCGTATGACTAAGCTTCGAATTTATATGTCTGGACGCTACACTGGATTGCAACCACGAGTTTTCCGTGTATGTCCCTTGTGCTGGACACAGCCTGAACTCAGTGGGCTTAAAAGCAGCAGAGTGTTGTCTACAAGTTGGAAAATTCTTGGACTTTGTTCAGCGCCTATATACCCTTTTCTCAGCTTCAAAACATCGATGGAATGTTCTGGTATCTTCTGGTATCTTCCTTAGGAAAATCTCTCGTTGTCGTAAAGCATCTATCTGACACAGGATGGTCGGCACTTTTTGATGCCATCAACGTTTCGAAAAGAATACAAGATGCTCTGGACTCTGTATCAGCTGACCCTGGACTCTGTATCAGCTGACTCTGGACTCTGTATCAGCTGACACTGATCAGAAAAAGAAAAAACGAGGCGTGAGGCAGAAAAACTACGTAATCAAATGGAGAACCTGATAATTTATCATCATCTGGGATGAATTCTAATGTATTTCTGATGTTTTAAAACCATTATTGCATTTTTTGTATGAATAAGTTGAATTAACCTTTTTTTCACTTTATTGAATGTTTATTCTTATTTTACATTTTTATTCCTCTTGGTGAATTGGTTTGGGAGCAACAACTGCGCCCCCCCCCCCACTGTTTGAGCATGGGGCGAGTGCCCCACTTCGCCCCCCTTTCTAACAACCCTGGTGTGTTTTGTTGCTGGGGGCCCCAGTGCATTGCTGTGCCCAGGGCCCCCTATGTTCTTAAGACGGCCCTTACCCCCACCGTCCAGGAAGTCCTTCGGTCGGGGCAAAAGCTGGGACGAAACGGTCGCCTGGGAGCGGCTTTCTCAGGGCCGCGTAGTTTTAGTCATCGGAATGGGAATTGCCCGCCATCCAGTCCTCATATCCATTAACGGCTACAAGTAATCATGTTATTGCGTTACTCCCGTTGGGTTAGGAGTCATGCGTCAGCCGGGGTTTTTGGCATCGGGAGAGGAGACCTACCTACTGGTCCGGCACGCCACGAAGAGGCAAACCCCATGTGACACCACCGAGTCGCCCCGTCGCTGCGGGTCCCTGACTTAGAGGCGTTCAGTCAGACCCCCCCCCCCAAGCCAATGCTACTAAGCATGTCAAAAATTGATAAGGTCATCTTCGCGTGCGAAGGACACCTACTGGCCCGGCACGCCACGAAGAGGCAAACCCCATGTGGCACCACCGAGTCGCCCCGTCGCTGCGGGTCCCTGACTTAGAGGCGTTCAGTCAGACCCCCCCCCCCCAAGCCAATGCTACTAAGCATGTCAAAAATTGATAAGGTCATCTTCGCGTGCGAAGGACGAACAATAACATTTGTTACCGAATACAGATTATCAAGATTATTAGATTCCAGCAGTGGCGTCTACATAGTAGTGGGGAAGGGGTGGCAATAAAATCCTCTTCTGAATTGTTTTGAATATCTCCCAGTAACAAAAGTAATATGGGCAAGAAAACCACAACAACAACAACAACTTTATTTTCTTAATGCGTTTTTAGGGGGCGGGGGAATTTAAAAAGTCTAATTTATTTCTCTTGGAACTGAACTTCATTCAATAAGAAAAGAATGACACAGGCATGGTATGACCTATGAGCCATCTGTTAGGGACTTGAATGCATGGTGTGATTGCGTGTTGGCTTGAGATTATGTGTGTTGTTTTATCTGTTATTTTTAGTATCTTGTGACGTATTGTGTGGAAAGGGATATGACGTAGTAGTATTGTAGATGGTTGTGGAGTGTTGTTCTTTGAAGTACAGAAATGGCAGTTGAGGAATAAGTTGATGAATAAACATATTTTATCTAAGAATTATAGTTGTGAAGTGTATATAATAAACCCCTAGACAACGAAGCCAACGAACCTATTGAGTAAGAATGGGTTTGTAACACCATCGATTCTTCTATCTAAAATATTAATGAAAAGAATTAAGATCAGAAAATGAAAATTATAGACCAAGTAAAAAAAATATATTTTTTTTAATAATCACTGGTTTTGATCATTTGATTCTCTGAAAGATTTGAATAATAATTTGAGCCATTTGCGAAATTGTAATCGTTCTCCACTAATATTTTTCATTAAACATTCAACAACGTTTTAACACTTTTTTAAACTTGAGTTTTTTTGTTTTTTTTTTGTTTTTTTTGTTTTTTTTTGTATCACTAATAGCCATAATGAGCTCCCGCATCAAACACCAATTCCATAACACATTACACACAATTGACAAAGTCAAAAGTCAAGGGAAGTAGGGTCCCTTCCACCACCCAGAGCGGGAGAAAACACGCCCCTGGTTCCAGATATATATAATGTTCACATAAAGTGACTAAGAACAAAAAAAAAAAAAAGAAAGCTTTTTAAAAAAATATTAGCCGCCTCAGTAACAATGTGTTAATCTCTAACCCATCCTGTCGGCGATAATATCGTGACATAAACTCTTTCAATCACAGCTGAGGGATCCCAGGCTGAAGCTGTAAAAAACCCAGAGCGGGAAAAAACACGCCCCTGGTTCCAGATATATATAATGTTCAAATAAAGTGACTAAAAAAAAAAAAAAAAAAAAGAAAGCTTTTTAAAAAAATATTAGCCGCCTCAGTAACAATGTGTTAATCTCTAACCCATCCTGTCGGCGATAGTATCGTGACATAAACTCTTTCAATGACAGCTGAGGGATCCCAGGCTGAAGCTGTAAAACGTGTCAGGTCAGGCGATTAAAAACTGATGTCTTCTCAACTCTCATTTAACACAAGGTGCACATCCAGATCTGGGGATTGTATGCACACATTAAAACATGATGTCACAACATACAGTAATACACAAAATTAAAGTGTTGTGTTTTTTTTTTCAAACCATCTCAAAATATATTTTGAGAAATAATTCAGTATCTGGATATCCCGCTCAGATAGAGTTGTCTGAAGTAGAGGAGTGGCTCTAACTACTCAAACCTTAGTCTGCCCCCACTGTCTAAACCACTTACGTCTGACACACTGTCTAAGCCACTTATGTCTGACACACTGTCTAACCCACTAACGTCTGCATCTCTTTCAAACAGCTGAAATAGTATTGATAACCCTCAACGAGGAGATATAGTTTACTTAAATGGTCTGAATGCAGCAGGAAATGTCGGAGTTAAGAATGTAGCAGGTTTGCCAGAGTTACAAATGTAGCATGATATGCCAGAGTTACGAATGTAGCATGATTTGTCAGAGTTAAGAATGTAGCAGGTTTGTCAGAGTTGTGAATGTAGCATGATATGCCAGAGTTACGAATGTAGCATGATATGTCAGAGTTAAGAATGTAGCATGATTTGTCAGAGTTATGAATGTAGCATAATATTATATGTGTATGACAACATATGGTTGGATTCTAAACACATGTATCTGAATACACAAGATGAATAGATATTCCTCTGGTATGTGTAAATCCCTATCCTTCATTACCCCCAAAACTCAATGGAAAGGAGCTATTCCACACCAGCAGCATTGAAAAATTTGAGGCGCATAACATGGTGCCAGGCGCCAGCATCAGGACACCAGCATCAAGACGCCAGAATCAAGACACCAGCATCAAGACGTCCGCACCAAGACACCAGCACCCAGACTCCAGTCATTGTTCCAACGACGCCAGGATTCCCTCCTCCATCTCCTCCACGCACACAGCTACGCTTTTTTGTTTCTTTGACATAAATCAAAGCTACTTTCTACACACTTAGTGCACTTCAATACATGGCGGATGCTAATTTAATGTACATGGTATATCTCTGCTAGCGAGTGTCTTATTTTATCTCTTCTAGCGAGTGTCTTGTTTTATCTCTGCTAGCGAATGTCGTGTTTTATCTCTGCTAGCGAGTGTCTTGTTTTAGCTCTGATAGCGAGCGTCTTGTTTTATCTCTGCTAGCGAGCGTCTTGTTTTATCTCTGCTAGCGAGTGTCTTGTTTTATCTTAGCTAGCGAGTGTCTTGTTTTATCTCTACTAGTGAGTGCCTTGTTTTATCTCTGCTAGCGAGTGTCTTGTTTTGTCTCTCCTAGCCAATGTCTTGTTTTATCTCTGCTAGCGAGTGTCTTGTTTTATCTCTACTAGCGAGTGTCTTGTTTTATCTCTGCTAGCGAGTGTCTTGTTTTGTCTCTGCTAGCGAGTGTCTTGTTTTGTCTCTGCTAGCGAGTGTCTTGTTTTGTCTCTGCTAGCGAGTGTCTTGTTTTGTCTCTGCTAGCGAGTGTCTTGTTTTATCTCTGCTAGCGAGTGTCTTGTTTTGTCTCTCCTAGCCAATGTCTTGTTTTATCTCTGCTAGCGAGTGTCTTGTTTTATCTCTACTAGCGAGTGTCTTGTTTTATCTCTGCTAGCGAGTGTCTTGTTTTGTCTCTGCTAGCGAGTGTCTTGTTTTGTCTCTGCTAGCGAGTGTCTTGTTTTGCCTCTGCTAGTGAGTGTCTTGTTTTGTCTCTGCTAGCGAGTGTCTTGTTTTGTCTCTGCTAGCGAGTGTCTTGTTTTGTCTCTGCTAGCGAGTGTCTTGTTTTGTCTCTGCTAGCGAGTGTCTTGTTTTGTCTCTGCTAGCGAGTGTCTTGTTTTGTCTCTGCTAGCGAGTGTCTTGTTTTGTCTCTGCTAGCGAGTGTCTTGTTTTGTCTCTGCTAGCGAGTGTCTTGTTTTGTCTCTGCTAGCGAGTGTCTTGTTTTGTCTCTGCTAGCGAGTGTCTTGTTTTGTCTCTGCTAGCGAGTGTCTTGTTTTGTCTCTGCTAGCGAGTGTCTTGTTTTGTCTCTGCTAGCGAGTGTCTTGTTTTGTCTCTGCTAGCGAGTGTCTTGTTTTGTCTCTGCTAGCGAGTGTCTTGTTTTGTCTCTGCTAGCGAGTGTCTTGTTTTGTCTCTGCTAGCGAGTGTCTTGTTTTGTCTCTGCTAGCGAGTGTCTTGTTTTGTCTCTGCTAGCGAGTGTCTTGTTTTGTCTCTGCTAGCGAGTGTCTTGTTTTGTCTCTGCTAGCGAGTGTCTTGTTTTGTCTCTGCTAGCGAGTGTCTTGTTTTGTCTCTGCTAGCGAGTGTCTTGTTTTGTCTCTGCTAGCGAGTGTCTTGTTTTGTCTCTGCTAGCGAGTGTCTTGTTTTGTCTCTGCTAGCGAGTGTCTTGTTTTGTCTCTGCTAGCGAGTGTCTTGTTTTGTCTCTGCTAGCGAGTGTCTTGTTTTGTCTCTGCTAGCGAGTGTCTTGTTTTGTCTCTGCTAGCGAGTGTCTTGTTTTGTCTCTGCTAGCGAGTGTCTTGTTTTGTCTCTGCTAGCGAGTGTCTTGTTTTGCCTCTGCTAGTGAGTGTCTTGTTTTGTCTCTGCTAGCGAGTGTCTTGTTTTGTCTCTTCTAGCCAATGTCTTGTTTTATCTCTACTAGCGAGTGTCTTGTTTTATCTCTGCTAGTGAGTGTCTTGTTTTATCTTAGCTAGCGAGTGTCTTGTTTTATCTCTGCTAGCGAGTGTCTTGTTTTGTCTCTGCTAGCGAGTGTCTTGTTTTGTCTCTGCTAGCGAGTGTCTTGTTTTGCCTCTGCTAGTGAGTGTCTTGTTTTGTCTCTGCTAGCGAGTGTCTTGTTTTGTCTCTTCTAGCCAATGTCTTGTTTTATCTCTACTAGCGAGTGTCTTGTTTTATCTCTGCTAGTGAGTGTCTTGTTTTATCTTAGCTAGCGAGTGTCTTGTTTTATCTCTGCTAGTGAGTGTCATATTTTATTTCTGCCATAAGACTTGCACTAATCCCAGAGAACATTCTCAAAGTAGCGTCGTACTTTTGAAGTAAGTTATTCTTTAATGGTGTAATAAACGGTTTCTGTTGGGTGTAGCAGAGTTGACACCTAGTTGTGTATAGGTTTGCGTTGGCACGTGCGTATCTACTGGGATGCAAGGGGTGAGAACTTCTTCTGGTGCCAACGTCAATTATTTAGACTCGAAATTGTTGCCGGACTTTCAAAATATATATTTTTTTTTGGATCTTATGATATTCAGTTAAGCGGCAATCTACTTTTAGTTTGCCAACAAATATCTAAAATAATTACTAAACTATAACCTAGTATAGTCATTTTGTTATTCACCTACATGATCTTCAAATTCTGAAATCGTTGGTTATCCATTTTCTTTGTTACAACATAATAAGGAAACTATGTGGTAAAAGATTTAAGCTTATAACCTCGAAGCAAAAGTCTCTCTGCTGCATAAATGATACGGTCAACAAAGCCACAGGGCCATTTAGGCTACAACCTTTGTCATTCGGCCATTGCAACAACAGCCTTGGTCAACATGGCCAATATGGCTACAGCTTTTGGCATTCGGCCATTGCAACAACAGCTTTGATCAACATGACCATTTCGGCTACAGCTCTGGTCATATTTTATTTGTAGTGATTGCCTTTACTTTCAATTTCCAATTTAACCATCAACAGTTGTCATAATAGTATCAAGACATAGTCCAACGGATAATTGGTGCATAATTAATTCAACTCAGACTGGGTTCAAATCTATTGGATGCGAGTCCAAGCACATGACCCCTTTAGTCACAGCAAACCAAACAATCATTCTAGTAACGCCCCTGTGTCTTCACTGTACTAGGGTTCTGAGCGTACCTCCCTCCCACTAAGGACAGACCACTGTTTAGGACAGACGTAGCATTTATCGAAAGTTTCAGATTCCGGAAGTTAAATTTAATTTTTAAAACATTGCTTTGTACTTTGTCTCAAGTGTCTTGCAAGTATGAAGTCATGCATAAATCTGTCACAGGAGACGATATAAACGAGTCAATTACTTGAACCACTTATAAGCAATGACTGAGACAATTACCAATCATGGATGAAATCGTATCTACTAACGTAAAATACTCCAGCACCAAGAGTTTTAGACGGAGATTTTGAGTAGAGCTCTAGAGCAAAGACTTTTTTGCCCGAAATTGTAGCTATGGAGCAGAGACCTTTTGCCCTGCGTTGGAACTGGTAAAATGTGTCAGTGCTGCGAGCTCCAAATTTCATTTTCAAAATGTATAATTTGAACATTTTTATATTTAAACATATGTATTAAATTTGATGCTCCACTCTTGTACCAGCAATCCTCTCTACTCTTCTATTAGCTTTGTTGGCCCCGCTCTTTGACAGCTTTCTTGCTGGTACATACATTTTTATTTCATAGTTAATAAATGGGTTAAAGACAAAATAGATACATTTCTTTAAATACTTAGTATCCCCCCTACTTAATCCCCTCCTCCCTTTTCAATACTGCCAAAGCTCGGAGGGGAGCTGGAGCAAAGCTGACAAAAATTTCTCCGGAGCGGAGGTCAGCGCCCCCCCCCCCCCCCAAAAAAAAAAAAAAAAAAAAAAAGAAAAGCCTGTTCCAAATTTATGATTTTAGAAGTTTTTCTCTGCATACAATGCTGGCAATTCAACGGACTATTCTTTAATGCTCAGTGGACGAGCCTTTGACTTCTCAGCGGACAAGTCTATGAATGCTCAGTGTACAAGTCTATGAGTGCCCGGTGGACCAAATCTTTGCCTACTCGGTGGGCAAGTCTTTGCCTGCGTGATTGAGCAATTCAATTTGTTTTGTGTTTTGTTATTGGGAATGTATTGATGTCATTGGATTATAATAATTGTTTCGGAAGTTAAAAATTAAATTTTTCTTTTGCCGTTCATTTATAAATTTAAAATACAAAACATTCACATACTGGAAGTTATGCTATTTCAAATAAGTAGTACATAAAGTCAGCCTGTTACCGGAAAGTCTAAGTAGTACAGAAAGACAGCCTGCTAACGGAAAAATTAATTAATAGAAAAAGAAAGCCTGTAAACGAAAGGTCTAAGTAGTACAGAAAGACAACCTTTTAACGGATTGTCTGTGCACGTAGACAGTGAGCACTTGGCCCTTCGCAGAAACACTCTAAATCATTTTTACATCCCTGAACTAAAGCAGTGAATCCCAATCTGTGATTTTTGTATAGGAAATTTACCTTTACTGTAAGTAAGACCATTCCCGACATGTATACATTTACTTTACGTTAGACTGTTCCCGGTATATGTGCATTCAGTGTAAGTTAGACAATTCCCTCCTAAATGGAAGACGACAACCTACGATAGTGCGAACATGTCATCTATAAAAGTCATACTATCGGAAATATAATATGTTTGGATTAATTTTTAATAAAATCTATTTAATCTATTCACTCCTTGTAGTTTAATAAGCATGAGTTTCTAAATACATACATACTCATCTTCTATGATTTAATTATATGTCCCATATCAAAATATAGCCCCATGTCTGTGAACTGTATATAAATAATGTTCCTCATCTATAAGTTTAGCCTTGCCTATCATCAGGTCAGTCAGTGGTCCCCATACTTCAAATGTTTGCGATCCCCGGTCATTTAAGAACGTCTTGCTGTTTCCGCTGCGGCGATTGTGACCTTACTTCCTTAAACCTGGTGATGACGCAGTTTTTTATTTCTTGTGGATACAAATCTTGCTATTTCTTAGTTTTACACAGACATTTGTATGTCTTACTTTCACACAGACATTTATATGACTTAGTTTCATGCATGGACACAGACATTCTTATGACTTAATTTCCTGTTTGGACACAGAAATTAATAAGACTTCGATTCATGCAAGCTCACAGAAATTTATAGGACTTAGTTTCATGTAAGTAAACAGACATTGATATGACTTAGTTTCATGTATGTAAAAAGAAATTGATATGACTTAGTTTCATGTATGAACACAGACATTTATATGACTGAGTTTCATGTATGTAAACAGAAATTGATATGACTTAGTTTCATGTATGAACATAGACATTCATATGATTTAGTTTTATGTATGAACACAGACATTTACAAGACTTCGTTTCATGTAAGTATATAGAAATTTCTAGGACTTTGTTTCATATAAGCACACAGACATGTATAGGACTTAGTTTCATGTAAGTACACAGACATTTATAGGACTTCGTTTCATGTAAGTACACATACATTTATAGAACTTAGTTTCATGTAAGTACAAAGACATATCAATGACTTAGTTTCATGTGAGTACACAGACACATCAATGACTTAGTCTCATGTAAGTAAACAGACACATTAATGACTTAGACTCATGTAAGTACACAGACACATCAATAACTTAGTCTCATGTAAGTACAAAGACACATCAATGACTTAGTCTCATGTAAGTACACAGACACATCAATGACTTAGTCTCATGTGAGTACACAGACACATCAATGACTTAGTCTCATGTAAGTACACATACACATCAATGACTTAGTCTCATGTAAGTACACAGACACATCAATGACTTCGTCTCATGTAAGTACATATACACATCAATGACTTAGTCTCATGTAAGTACATATACACATCAATGACTTAGTCTCATGTAAGTACACAGACACCTCAATGACTTAGTCTCATGTAAGTACACAGACACAGCAATGACTTCGTCTCATGTAAGTACACAGACACATCAATGACTTGTCTCATATGAGTACACAGACACATCAATGACTTAGTTTCATGTAAGTACACATACACATCAATGACTTAGTCTCATGTAAGTACACAGACACATCAATGACTTAGTCTCATGTAAGTACACAGACACATCAATGACTTAGTCTCAATTAAGTACACAGGCACATCAATGACTTAGTCTCATGTAAGTACATATACACATCAATGACTTAGTCTCATGTAAGTACATATACACATCAATGACTTAGTCTCATGTAAGTACACAGACACCTCAATGACTTAGTCTCATGTAAGTACACAGACACATCAATGACTTCGTCTCATGTAAGTACACAGACACATCAATGACTTAGTCTCATGTGAGTACACAGACACATCAATAACTTAGTCTCATGTAAGTACACATACATATTGTAGGGCAACCTTGCTTACTCTCTGACAAACTTCATCTAGATCTGGTACTCAATAAGGAAACAACTCCGGTGATATATTTGATGATTAAACTCGTGTTCTTTATTTGCTGTCACTTGCTTACACTTTCACTCGTCTCACAACTCTGACTTCTCCCTGCTATCTAGTTCTCAGTCCGGCCGCCTTCTTCCTCTCGTCCCGTCCAAAGAACCCTATTTATACCTCCCTGTCCCATAGTTCCTCTCCCAGGTCTGGACTGCGCATTATATCCCGCCCCTTTTTCTCAATTGGCGCCAGATTACAAACAGACCAGGGAAATGCCCTGGTCAGATGGATGGCCAGTTCCGCCCCCAGCGCTTGATCCCTCGGTCGTGATCCCAGGTCAGATGGGGCCGGCTGTACCTGGTCAGACGGCCGTAATCCCTTGTCAGACGGTTACGTCAGACGCCCCCGGCGCCATCGTGGTCTGAACTCTCCACACTACCTCCATCTTACAAAACCAATGTCGTCCCGACATTACTAACACCCTCGCTGCAGTTACATAACTGATTTCTAATTGGCTTAAAGTGCCTCGGACCTTCAGCCTTCATTAAAAAAAAACAGCTCACAGTAACGCACGTGTGTCATCACATTGAGGTTCTAGTGCAACTCTTTTCGTTTAATCCTACGCGTACCTAGAATAACACAATTGAGTTAAAGGTCACCTCAGTCACTGTCTCCTAACAATTCTAGTCAAGATCAGGGTCAGTTTGGTGTCAGTCAGAGCTCTTCTTACACTCACACAATCAGACAAGTTTGATCTAACAGCGTTCAACTAACAATGAAAACTGAATAATACAACATAAATTCACTATAAATCTATTCTATTTAAATGTCATCCAAAAAAATGGAACTAAGTGTCCCGAACACTCTACGCTTCCTGCAGAACTCGTGGAAGCTCCGGGGTGGCTCCTATGAAGTTGTCTCTCAGGCAAATTGTTTGTAGCTTTAAAATCCAGTCTTGTGGATTATTGACATAATAGGGTTTCAATCGGTCGTGGTGAATTATTCTTGCCTTCGTCTTTCCCTCACCTCGAATTTCAAACAACACATCACTAAATTTTCGACTGACAACGAATGGTCCACGCCATTTATTTGGGTTCAATTTTGGGTTTCGACCCACCTGTTTGGTTAAATCCAAATAGAGAACTACGTCCCCCACGTTGAAGGTATGTTGTACCGCCCAAGTGTCATGGTCTCGTTTCTGACGCTGAGCTGCTGTCTTCAGATGTTTCCTGGCGGTGTCATACACATCGTCTAACATTTGTTCAAGTTTCAACACGTATTCCGGTACTGGTTGACCGAGACATTTGTCAGGTAATGGAGCCCCCATTGCCAGGTGAATGGGTTGATAGAGCTCTCGACCAAACATTAAATAATTGGGGCTGTAGCCAGTGCTGGGGTGTTGATGGTTTCTGTACGCACTGGTCAACAGTGGGAGGTGGACATCCCAGTCCTTTTGATTGTCCGCTACGAAGGCAGATATCATCTTAATTAGCACTGAGTTAAAACGTTCGGCCTGTCCGTTACTGGCTGGGTGGAAGGATGATGTTCTGGTTTGCTTGATGTCTAGTAATTCCATCACCCGTCTAAACAATCTACTTTGATAGTTGGATCCCTGATCCGAATGCAATTCTAACGGGCAACCAAAAATGGAGAAGAATTGGTTAACCAAGGTAACTGCCGTAGTTTCTGCTGAACAGTCTGGAAGTGCATATGCCTGGGTATATTTAGTGAACGCGTCCACTACCACAAGAATGTATCTATTTCCAGAATTAGTTACCGGCAAAGGGCCAATAAAATCAGTGCACACTCTTTGTAGTGGTGATCCTGTAAGAAAAGACTGTAACCTGGCTGAACTGTTGGCTTGAGGGCGTTTGATGTGCTGACATGTGGCACAGTTGGTGATGAACGTTTGAACATCCCTTTTCATTCTGTACCAACTGTAGTATGTCCTGACATTATCCAATACCTTATTTATGCCGAGATGGCCAGCATAAACTGACGAGTGCATTTTCTTTAACACTGTGCTTACAAGAGATCTAGGCAACATAATTTTCAATATTTCATCCTTCCGACCCGGATGAAACCATCGTTTACATAAAACTCCATCCACAACAATAAGTAAATCAAGGTTTAACCAAAGGTTCCTAACAGCCGGCGATTCTCCACTAATTTCCTCTCTTTTTGGTTTTGTTTTGTCTTTGATCCACTTAAAAACATGACTCAAGTCATTATCTTCCTGTTGTAATCTTCTCAGATCTTCCTTGGATATGTCTAACCCTTCACAGAATTTATAGTCACTATTGTCTGCACATAACACTGCAACCGGCTCTCGGTCAGCATTCCGATCATTCCTGTTTGATGTCGACTCAGGGCAAGGTAATTGGATAGGTTGGCTTGGTACGAGGGGCGTGTCCACAGGGCAGTTTGCTCGACCAGTATCACTTGTGGTTGCTCCTCCGGCCGAGGGCTTAGGTGGGTTCACGGGAGGATACGTTTTTCTGCGAGTCGTCACCATGTTGATTTTCACAACAGCTGCTGCTGGCAACTGGTTACTAGTGGTGGATAATGGAATGATGTCCTCTTCCTCATTGAGCTCACCGTTTTCTACCAACGAATAAGACTGGTCCTGTTGAGTCACTGAATTTACACATTTTGTTATTACTGGCACCTTGTCTCTATGTAGGTTGAGACCCCTTTTGATTGAAAATGAAAAGTCATAGTGACATAGGAAATCGAATCCTAGATAACCATCGTCGGTTATGTCTGCGATATGCACCGTCCATGGATAAATCTTCTCTCCAATAAGCAAGTCGAGGTCGCAGACTCCATGGAGTTTTATAGACGTACCACTGGCTGACTGTAGATGTAATGGGACGAGGTGGCTATTCAACTTCGGTCTCTGCTGCATTCTATTAAAAGATCTCTTGGACAAAATTGTCACGGCCGCTCCAGTGTCCATGAGGAAATCTGTCCTAACGCCGCACACTTTCACAGGCACAAACACAAAATTAGGACGAAGGTTGTGAACATTTGACTTCGATGAGATGTGATTTAGTTTTAACGACGAAGATTTCGTCCTAATGGTCTCTTGGTTTGGGCAATTCCGTGAAATATGACCGATTCGGTCACAGCCAAAACATCTGAGTTCCGCCCTCCGATTACCTTCACGTGCCGAATGAGTAACTGCCCCTCGCTGTGAGGCCATGAATTCCCTAAGGTCCTCTCTCAGGCCGCTAACCTCTCTGGCCAAATTGTCGGTAGCCATTGATGCTACTTGCTGTGTTGGTAAACAAACGTTGTCCCTCAGATTTAAGATTGTATCCAAGGCAGCTCTCGCCTTGTCCACGGTGGGAGGAACAGCCATAGTGCCAACTTGTGTCGCCATAGACTGGTCAGGCAGCCCACGTAAGAACTGTTTAAACCCAATGGCATCTCTTGTAGCCTGGTCTGCCATTGGGAAGCTTTTTGTAACCAATCTCTTGAGGTCTGTAGCGTACTCAGCTGTAGTCTCTGATTTCAAGAACGTGCGTTTGTCTAAAACATTTTGAAAGAATGCAGGTGTTCGATGGTCCTTAAACCGATTAGCCAGGGCATCCTTGAGTTTCTCGTAGCTGTCCCTCTCAGCTTCGCTTAATTCGCTGTACGCGAATTCCGCAGCTGCATCCTTCAGTGAAAAGCAGAGATAGAGGAGTTTATCGTCATCACTCCACTTGAAAATTCTTGCCGAGGTCTCAAACTGCACGATAAAAGTGTGCCATGTAGAGGTTCCACTGTACGTTGGGATGTTGTGTAAGTGCTGTGAAGACATTGTGCTTGCTGTCAATCTTCCGCGCCTTGTACTTTTCATCTAGTCAGGCTAACGAAAATGTACGTCTCTTCGGAGTCGTTGCAAGGTTAAGAATCCCACCGCTGCCACCATTGTAGGGCAACCTTGCTTACTCTCTGACAAACTTCATCTAGATCTGGTACTCAATAAGGAAACAACTCCGGTGATACATTTGATGATTAAACTCGTGTTCTTTATTTGCTGTCACTTGCTTACACTTTCACTCGTCTCACAACTCTGACTTCTCCCTGCTATCTAGTTCTCAGTCCGGCCGCCTTCTTCCTCTCGTCCCGTCCAAAGAACCCTATTTATACCTCCCTGTCCCATAGTTCCTCTCCCAGGTCTGGACTGCGCATTATATCCCGCCCCTTTTTCTCAATTGGCGCCAGATTACAAACAGACCAGGGAAATGCCCTGGTCAGATGGATGGCCAGTTCCGCCCCCAGCGCTTGATCCCTCGGTCGTGATCCCAGGTCAGATGGGGCCGGCTGTACCTGGTCAGACGGCCGTAATCCCTGGTCAGACGGTTACGTCAGACGCCCCCGGCGCCGTCGTGGTCTGAACTCTCCACAATATCAATGACTTAGTCTCATGTAAGTATACAGACACATCAATGACTTAGTCGTATGTAAGTACACAGACACTTCAATCACTTAGTCTCATGTAAGTACACATAAACATCAATGACATGGTCTCATGTAAGTACACAGACACATCAATGACTTCTTCTCATGTAAGTACACAGACACATCAATGACTTAGTCTCATGAAAGTACACAGACAAAACAATGACTTAGTCTCAATTAAGTACACAGGCACATCAATTACTTAGTCTCATGTAAGTACATATACACATCAATGACTTAGTCTCATGTAAGTACATATACACATCAATGACTTAGTCTCATGTAAGTACACAGACACATCAATGAATTTGTTTCATATAAGTACACAGACACATCAATGAGTTAGTCTCATGTAAGTACACAGACACTTCAATGACTTAGTCTTATGTAAGTACACAGATACATCAATGACTTAGTCTCATGTAAGTACACATACACCTCAATGACTTAGTCTCATGTAAGTACACAGACACATCAATGACTTCGTCTCATGTAAGTACACAGACAAATCAATGACTTGTCTCATGTTAGTACACAGACACATCAATGACTTAGTTTCATGGAAGTACACATACACATCAATGACTTAGTCTCATGTAAGTACACAGACACATCAATGACTTAGTCTCATGTAAGTACACAGACACATCAATGACTTAGTCTCATGTAAGTACACAGACATATCAATGACTTATTCTCATGTAAGTACACAGACACATCAATGACTTAGTCTCATGTAAGTACACAGACACTTCAATGACTTAGTCGTATGTAAGTACACAGACACATCAATGACTTAGTCTCATGTAAGTACACATACACATCAAAGACTTAGTCTCATGTAAGTACACAGACACATCAATGACTTAGTCTCATGTAAGAACACAGACACATCAATGACTTAGTCTTATGTAAGTACACAGATGCTTCAATGACTTTGTCTCATGTAAGTACACAGACACATCAATGACTTCTTCTCATGTAAGTACACAGACCTATCAATGACTTCTTCTCATGTAAGTACACAGACACATCAATGACTTCTTCTCATGTAAGTACACAGACATATCAATGACTTAGTCTCATGTAAGTTCATAGACACATCAATGACTTAGACTCATGTAAGTACACAGACACATCAATCACTTAGTCTCATGTAAGTACACAGACACATCAATGACTTAGTCTCATATAAGTACACAGACATATCAATGACTTAGTCTCATGTAAGTACACAGACACATCAATGACTTAGTCTCATGTAAGTACACAGACACATCAATGACTTAGTCTCATGTAAGTTTACAGACACATCAATGACTTAGTCTGATGTAAGTACACAGAAACATCAATGACTTAGTCTCATGTAAGTACACAGATACATCAATGACTTAGTCTCATGTAAGTACACAGACACATCAATGACTTAGTCGTATGTAAGTACACAGACACATCAATCACTTAGTCTCATGTAAGTACACATAAACATCAATGACATGGTCTCATGTAAGTACACAGACACATAAATGACTTCTTCTCATGTAAGTACACAGACACATCAATGACTTAGTCTCATGAAAGTACACAGACACATCAATGACTTAGTCTCAATTAAGTACACAGGCACATCAATTACTTAGTCTCATGTAAGTACATATACACATCAATGACTTAGTCTCATGTAAGTACATATACACATCAATGACTTAGTCTCATGTAAGTACACAGACACATCAATGAATTTGTTTCATATAAGTACACAGACACATCAATGAGTTAGTCTCATGTAAGTACACAGACAAGTCAATGACTTAGTCTCATGTAAGTACACAGACACATCAATGACTTAGTCTCATGTAAGTTCACAGAAACATCATTGACTTAGTCTCATGTAAGTGCACAGACACATCAATGACTTAGTCTCATGTTAGTACACAGACAAATCTCTGACTTAGTCTCATGTGAATACACAGACACATCAATGACTTAGTCTCATATAAGTACACAGACACATCAATGACTTGGTCTCATGTAAGTATGTAAGTACACAGACACATCAATGACTTAGTCTCGTGTAAGTACACATACACATCAATGACTTAGTCTCATGTAAGTACGCAGACACATCAATGACTTCGTCTCATGTAAGTACACAGACACATCAATGACTTCGTCTCATGTAAGTACACATACACATCAGTGAATTAGTCACATGTAAATACACAGACACATCAATGACTTAGTCTCATGTAAGTACACAGACACATCAATGACTTAGTCTCATGTAAGTACACAGACACATCAATGACTTATTCTCATTTAAGTACACATACACATCAATGACTTAGTCTCATGTAAGTACACAGACACATCAATGACTTAGTCTCATGTAAGTACACATACACATCAATGACTTAGTCTCATGTAAGTACACAGACACATCAATGACTTAGTCTCATATTAGTACACAGACATATCAATGACTTAGTCTCATGTAAGTACACAGACACATCAATGACTTAGTCTCAATTAAGTACACAGGCACATCAATGACTTAGTCTCATGTAAGTACACAGACACATCAATGACTTAGTCTCATGTATGTTCACAGACACATCAATGACTTAGTCTGATTAAAGTACACAGAAACATCAATGACTTAGTCTCATGTAAGTACACAGACACATCAATGACTTAGTCTTATGTAAGTACACAGACACTTCAATGACTTAGTCTCATGTAAGTACACATACACTTCAATGACTTAATTACATTATAAATAGTTTGGAAATAGAAACTGACACTGTGTTTTGTTTGGGCAGACAAGGCTACGAGTTGAACACATTATAATCAAATATTTGATCTTTCAATTCGTCACTGGTTAAATTGCTGACAGTTGTGTTGTGGTGTGATTGAAATGTCACAGTTGGACATTAACCATGCCATTCTAAATTCTAGGTGAAATTGTCTAATGTAATTTTTTTAAAGTTTATAAACGTTACTTATTTTTACATTTTTTTTTTGAAATCCTATGGTTCCGAAAAATCTTGTTTATTTATTGAGTTACTTCAGTATGGTACTAATCCATTGCTGGATAGTGTAACTAGTAGTGTATAAATCAAGTGCTGGATAGTGTTCTAGAAGGGTACTAATCCAGTGTTAGATAGTGTACTAGAAGGGCACTATTCCAGTGCTGGATAGCATGCTAGTAGTGTACTTATCTTGTGCTGGATAGTGTACTTATAGGGTACTAAGCCAGGGCTAAAAAGTGTACTAATATAGTACTGATCCAGTGCTTGATAGTGTATTAGTAGGATACTGATCCAGTGTTGGATAGTGTACTAGTTGGGTACTGATCCAGCACTGGATAATATATTATTACGGTAATATTCCAGTGCTGGATAGTGTACTTGTAGTTTACTGATTCCATTGTTGGATAGTGTACTAGTAAGGGTACTGGTCCATTGCTGGATAGTGTACTAGTATTGTACTGATCCAGAGCAGGATAGTGTACTAATAGGATACATATTCAGTGATGGATAGTGCACTACTAAGATACTGGTCTAGTGCTGGATAGTATACTAGTAGGGTACTGATCCAGTGCTGGATAATTTACTAATTAAATACTGTTCCAGTGCTGGATAGTATACTATTAGTGTACTTGTCCAGTGCTGGATAATGTACTAATTGAGTTAATAGCTAAGTAGGGTACTGATCCAGTGCTGGATAGTGTACTAATTCTGTTAATAACTAATTCTTGTTTTGTCTTTTATAGTTTTGTGACTCTATCGTCGTTCAATAGAGATGTTTCTACAAGCACTTGTGGTATGTCTTTATAATCCTTTGAGTTAAAGGTTTTTCTTTAATAATGTTTCAAGCATCTTTTAAGTTTGTATCTACTTAAAACGACGTTGTGGTAATTGGTTTTTGTATGAAGGAGCTGCATATAACGTTAGTGTACTTGAAAGGGTACACCCATGTTGCTCACATCTAGACATTGAAGAAAACAGTCATTGAGTTCAGAGAGATTGAATACGCAAACTTTGAGTAGAAGTTAGATTAAAACGTAGCAAGAGAACAAACTAAATAATGTTTGCCCAACCGCCGGTTAAATCTGCCAATACTTTTAAGGATAGGTGGGACTCGTTAACCTTGTATTGCAACTCATCTAAGAGAAGGCAATTCTGAATTCAAACCCGGAGGTGGAGTCCCGTGGGCGGATTACATGGCCACAATGAAACATTCCGACAACTCCTGCGACGCCACTGGTGCCAAGCTGTATCATCCACTTGATGTTCCCTTGGGTTATAAAGCAGCGAGGAGAGATGCGATTTGCTGTGTAGGGAACCAGCTTATAATTTTAAAAAAATTAACCCCAGGCCTTTCCGGATTTCGTCCTGCGAAGTCTAGACCATTGTTCATTTTGACGGACGGATGTCACGTAGAAGCAATCTGAAGTATTAATCGTACATTTAATAGCAATTAAAGATAGATGACATGAAACCCTAAAGAGTAGACTATAGTGCAGTGGTTCTCAACCTTCCTTATGTCGCGACCCTTTATTACAGTTCCTCATATTGTGGCGACCCCCAAATAAAATATTATTTTCGTTGCTTTTTCATAACTATAGAATATATGTGTTTTCGGATTGTCTTAGGCGACCCCTGGGAAAGGGTCATGCGATCCCCAAAAGTGTCGCAACCGGGGTCGCAACCCACAGGTTGAGAACCGCTGGTATAGTGCTTTATATCTGATATGGCTTTTGTATATGTCTTAAATATGTGTGTTGTGTCGGTGAAGCGTCAAACATTCGGGCTTAATAGCTGTCATACAGTATAGGAACATTATTGTATACTATACCATTACTGTTTATACTGAATCAATTTTTGTATCAAAAGAAAAAGGGATCAAATGTTATGACTGTAATGAACGAAACAATGCGACTATAATATTATGTCAATGGTGATGACAATGTTACACGACTTTTCACTTCAGTTGGTTCCGGTGTTTATTTTAGATTTTGTTCGTATAAAATTAAGGTGAATTTAATCTGGTTGTGTTGACAACGTAACTGCCATTTTACCACGATTGCTATTTTAAGTAGCAACACGTTTGTGTTATCACGCATTGTGTAGTGTGTTAAACTAAACGAGTCCGTCAAGACATGTCTTGCTACTCGCCCTGTTGATTGCGGAAGTTACACTTGAGCCTTTTAAAGTTGCTATATTTAGCTAAGTATCATCATGGCTCCCTGCAAGTTTATTGTATTGTTTCGTAGTTTTCTTTTATATTTAAAGGTGTTGTTTACTTTTTCATTACTTGGAGTAGTTTTTACTTTCTTTTTATGAAAGAGGATGTTAAAATAGAATGCTATAGGATTAAATTGGAGATATTTAGATCGACTAAAGGGAGGACATTTGATTTTAATAATCATTCCAAACCAATGTTTCAAAAAGGCATTTTTTTGAAGTAGGCAAATGGTACAGGGAGATGTGCTGTGTGAGAAATAACATAAATAAAATAAAATAACTTCTCAGATCTTATGTGAAACATAAATAGTACATTCAAGATGATAACATTGACACCGACATTTACTTTTTCAGTCGTATTCGGCAAGGATTAACAGAGACGTACGATGTGTGCCTATATAATTGCGGATTGCTTCTCAATATCATTCATCTTTTTAAATATTATACTTTATTTATTCCAGGTCATCTTATACTTTAGTTGAGGGGGGGGGAGCTTTTTAACTGCATCAAGGAAACTTAGCAAAAGAGATATTCTAAAAAGTTGACCAACATCGCGTTTCAGTGAGTTAGAAAATATTCACTTTGCGGTATTGACTTAAGCACTGTTGTTACACCATTTCAGTTAGTTTAAGGTATGTGCTAAATTTGGACGCCAATTTTTTGTACCTAATGGACGAAAAAACTGAAAAATATAACTGCAAATTATTGTTAAACCTAACAAAAATCACACGTGTAAGACTTTCTCTAACGCCGGATACAGATAGTGTCAATGATGGGCTTATGACGTTGGCACTCTCACGGACATATCTGCGTAAACAGTTTTAAAATAGAAGCCATCTATGTACATGTATTTGATTCTGAAATAGTGTAAACATTTGGACATATTTACGCATTGATTTAATGTGACGCAGTAGATACATCTTTACCGTGAACTCTTTCTTTAAAAACACTGGTGAGACCAATATTTTCCACTAGATTCTAGGATAACATTATATATTTGGTAAGAGGGGTTTATTTAAAACGGTAATGGGACCGACATTATCACCTAGATTCGAGGCCAACACTATATCTTGTAAGTTGTTTACCTAGATTCGAGGCCAACACTATATGTTGTAAGTTGTTTACCTAGATTCGAGGCCAACACTAAATGTTGTAAGTTGTTTACCTAGATTCGAGGCCAACACTTTATGTTGTAAGTTGTTTACCTAGATTCGAGGCCAACACTATATGTTGTAAGTGGTGTTTATTGGGCCAACTTATGATGGTAAATGTTTATCTTATTTTTTTCAGCATCTGCGTGCAAATGTTAAATCACCTAACTAAATGACTTTATGATGAACTGACAATCGAAAGGAACATAATGACTTTACTGTTTATTTTATCTGTGATTTTATCAAGTCTCCAGGTGGCTTTTGGATCTAAGGTACATTTGTTAAATGAAAGAATGAATCGTCCAACTCCCATCTCCTTTTTAGACAAAGTATATCTTTAACTGTACTTTAACATTGCTACTTAACGGGACAAATAAAGGTCGTCAATATTAGTGCTAGTGATATTCGGGCCGCCTTGGTCACTTCTACAGAACAATGGAACTTTGGCTTCTACAGAAAATTGGAACTTTGGCTTCTACAGAACAATAGAGCTTTGGCTTCTACAGAACAATGGAACTTTGGCTTCTACAGAACAATGGAACTTTGGCTTCTACAGAACAATAGAGCTTTGGCTTCTACAGAACAATGGAACTTTGGCTTCTACAGAACAATAGAGCTTTGTGTATAAGCCCCAAGATACAGTATGTGTCCCCGTAAGCTGGGACACTCCAGTCCACCAGTTATATGCCCGGGACACATAAGGCACTCCAGTCCATCACATATATTCCCGGACTCATCAGACAATCCATTTCATCCGATGTTTTTCCCTGACACCTTGGAAACTCAAGTCCATGAAAGATATGTCGCAGACACCTTGGTCTCTCCATGCCATCAGATATATGTCCCAGACACCTTGGTCTCTCCATGCCATCAGATATATGTCCCAGACACCTCGGACACACCAGTCCATCAATGTTTATCACAAATACTCGTTACAATAAAGACCAAAATAATCACAATTACGAAAAAATTAAATAGACTCCATTCACAAATGAACATACTTTAAGTCCAAGCAAACAATGCGATATCTACTTGATCACGACTCTCTGTGTGGAGAATTTCTATCAATTTTGAAAGTTTATAATTCAGACTAATATTTGGTGACCATCACAAGGCCCACGCGAGAGCCAATTTCAAAAGATATTTTACACTGCTGATTTGGAGATTTGTTTCCCTCCGTATGGCCCTCTAAGACAATAGACATAATGTTTGCATATTTATCACTTTTTAACAATAAAGGACACGATTTAGTCATGTCTACACTCACCGCAGTATGGCGTAACCTTGGGTTAGAGTTCATATATTTCGAAAAACCTTTTACCAGACTTTTTCGATTGAGCTGTTGCGTTTAGTAAAAGTAAGATTCTAGCCATTATTAAGCCTTACTTAACGGGTAATCCTTAATCATTACATTACTGAACATGATTAATCCTTACATTACAGGATATCGATAATCCTTAACTCCTGGACATCATTAATCCTTACATAACTGGACATCATTAATCCTTACATTAGTTGACTCTATTAATTGTTTCATTGATTACGCATTCTCTAATAATGTGTGACTAATATAAAGTATCTATTTTGAATAATGAAACTTTTGAGACAATTTCAAAATAAATGTTTATTTTAATTATCATTATTACTATTGTTATTATTATTAATGTTCATGATTATCATCATTTTTAATGGTTTATAATTTCTTTAACTTTTTTTTTTCAGTCGCCAAAAGTGTTTTCTTTTAACCCAAATTATGGACCTCGCTTTGGGGGCACATTGCTTGAGTTTCAAGGCCAGCACCTTAACGAGAGCAACGTGACACGCATTGAAGTGGCCGGTCATGAATGTGATAACGTTACAGTAGTGGTCAGAGGGGGCAGGTAAGGGGGGCGTTTGGGGAAATAAATCATTAACTAATATTAAATAGCATAATTCAAGTCGCATGTCTGTCTGGAACCAACACTATAAGACACAGTAAAAAGCGTTGCATTTGCTGAATATGCAATTGCGTCCTATTGAAAACGGGTTTCATTGATTATGAAAGAGTAGATGATGGGGGTGGAGGAGAGTGACATGGTAGTAATATTCTGGTTGTGAGGAGAGGATCTGTAAAGGGAAGCATTGTGGAAATCCGTATTTTTTAACGAGTTATCGCTGTTTGATTGATTTCAAAGAATTGTTGTATTATTGATATGTCAACAAAAGAACTATAGACCTATGTAAATGTTTTATACACATTCAAATCTCCTCCATTTATATGTGTATGTTTTATATCCATTCAAATCTCCTGCAATAAAATATGTATGTTTTATATCAATTCCAATCTCCTGCAATAAAATGTGTATGTTTTATATCCATTCAAATCTCTAGCAATAAAATGTGTATATTTTATATCCATTCAAATCTCCTGCAATAAAATGTGTATCTTTTAAATCCATTCAAATCTCCTGCAATAAAATGTGTATCTTTTATATCCATTCAAATCTCCTCCATTATAATGTGTATGTTTTCGACTCATTCAACTCTCCTCCACATAATGTCAGCAATGTCCTCCAGTGCCGGACAAGACATCATGACCATGGGCCCCACGTTGGTCCTGTGTTGATCTCTTTTGATAATCTCAACCAAAGTGTTATCAACTCTACCTTTTCTTATAAGGAAAATCCTGAAATAACCGATATCAACCCTCGGGAGACTTTAGCAAGGTAACATATTACCTAATGACTAGTTCAATCTTAGTTTATATTACCTAATGACTAGTTCAATCTTAGTTTATATTACCTCATAATTAGTTCAATCTTAGTTTATATTACCTCATAATTAGTTCAATCTTAGTTTATATTAACTAATGACTCGTTCAATCTTAGTTTATATTACCTCATAATTAGTTCAATCTTAGTTTATATTACCTCATGACTAGTTCAATCTTAGTTTATATTACCTCATGACTAGTTCAATCTTAGTTTATATTACCTCATAATTAGTTCAATCTTAGTTTATATTAACTAATGACTCGTTCAATCTTAGTTTATATTAACTAATGACTCGATCAATCTTAGTTTATATTACCTAATGACTAGTTCAATCTTAGTTTATATTACCTCATAATTAGTTCAATCTTAGTTTATATTAACTAATGACTCGTTCAATCTTAGTTTATATTACCTCATGACTAGTTCAATCTTAGTTTATATTACCTCATAATTAGTTCAATCTTAGTTTATATTAACTAATGACTCGTTCAATCTTAGTTCAATGTCAAATGTTTTAATTGTAAGAAATTGTCTTGTCCCAAATGTACTAGCTGGTAACTTGTATTTGTCCGTTACGTTGCCTATAATATATGTATGTTAATTAGCATGTGTTTACTATTCCATTTGAGTAAGTTTCAATGGTCAACCTTTTTTTTATTCTCGTTTCGCATAAAACTAGCACTTCAAAAATTGATATCAATAAACCATAACATATGTTAATTTCGTTAGTTTTTTTTAATGAAATAATCAATGAATTAAAGTAACGATAATTTATTGTCATCTATTAAAATAATGTGTCCATTCAATATATTATTTTCCCCTGAACGTATTGATCTTTTCAAATATGTATCTATTCGAACTCGTCAGTTTTTAACAAAGTTAAGTCGATGCGTATCTAACCTGTCAGTCTTTAATCTAGTCACTTGTACAATCTGTTCACCTGTATACTATACTCACTTAGGGAAGCTACTCATCTACTTACTTCGTGAAGCTATTCATCTATTCACTTAGTGAAGCTAGTCATCTACTCACTTAGTGAAGCTATTCATATACTCACTTAATAAAGCTATTCATCTACTCAGTGTGTGAAGCTACTCATCTACTAACGTAATAAAGCTATTCATCTACTCACTCATTGAAGCTGTTCATCTACTTACTTTGTGAAGCTATTCATCTACTTACTTTGTGAAGCAATTCATCAGTTCACTAAGTGAAGCTGTTCATCTATTCAAACTCTATAACTTTCAGTGGTGGTATCAACATGACCGTGACTGGTTCTCACCTCGATAGTGCTGCGTGTGCCCAAGTTGTCTTTATCTACGAGAATCAGGTACGTTTGTCAACAAATGGAGACTCTTGCTACCTGGCTGAACGCTTCTTTCTTTCAACTCTCCTCAAAACCTGACGAGTATTTTCTTTTATGAATAGGCCGTGAAATTGGACTATGTTACCGAACAATTTCCAGCAAAATCCAAACCACACACATATGTTTCCTGAAATCAGGTACAGAACTAAAATCACACGATTTAACGGTCTGGCAACAGTTTCAATTCATAGTTTAGCCAAATAACAAAAACTAAACTGAAGTAGGTTCATGGTACTCTAGAGACTTCTCATTCTAATGATTATATTTAGGGTTTTGATCTCAATGTTCATTTAAGCATAAGGAACATATTTCTTACATGATGACATTCAAATTTTGCAAAGTATTTGGTAAATATTTAGCTATGATTGCTCCCCTTAGCGGAAATGTCAACTCTTTATTGATTATTATTGATACGGCAACGCATAATGCTTCATTTTTTTTCCAACAATTTCTCTTGATAATTGATTCAAAACTCACATTCGAAAATGAAACGAATTGTGGTGCGACATCTGCGATAAGTTACATTTAACTAGAATTGCACGGTGAATAATAAATAAAATGGCCACCGACAAAGACCTATACAAACCATCTTATTTTGGTTGAGGTTTGTTTTGTCAATACCCTCGATGCGTGTGTGCACCGTAAAATATCAGCATTTTTTCCATTCATGCATTCACATAATATTAATATTTTTTGACTTTATTAAAAGAAATAAATCTATTAAAGTTGTAAGATATTAAAAGATAGAAAACGCTTTCCCATTTAAGTTTTTGAACTATTTTTTTTACAGATCAGTTTTGGGAATTGTAGCAGTAGCAGATCAACATCAAGGGTCACATGTAAGGCGCCAGATATGTCAGACATCACTCAACAAGTCTTTGGGAACCATACTGTCCAATTTGTCATAGCAGAGCTAAACATTGAAATGGACAACAACCGATTGGTTCCCTCAACGAAACCGGAAACAGTAAAAATGTACCGCGATCCAATTTTTGCACCTATCTCTTCGACGAACATTAGTCTTTCTGAGCGTAACCCAGTGCTCGTGCTAAAGGTATTTTTTAACTTATCTCTTTGGATAGTGCTAGTTTTTCTTATGGAAACCCTGCACCTTTTTCAAAGGTATTTACCATTTCCAACCCTTAAGATTATTGAACATGTCCTCTTCACTCTAACACTATTTCTCGGGTCCTTTCTTCCCCACCATCCCCTCTCTTTACATTCCTGAAACAGAGCAACTCATTGGGGTCAAAATAAAAGTTGTTGTATTTTTAGAGTAAAGTAGTTATACTCTTTCACTTAAACATCAGATTGATAAAATTCTCTTTATCTTAATTAATCTTCGTTGTTGTTCAGTCAGCAGTAGCTTAACTCAAGACGGGTGGCCTGACCTGGGGTTAATTTGAGTTGGACCAGAAGTTATCTAAAGCAAAACATTTTGCAGTTTAGGCTACCATTACGGACACAGCTAAAACACAGCTTACACATTTCTTTTGTCTTTTCAATCCTGTCATTGTGAAACTGTTTGTTACACACGCTGGGGCTGACCGTGTGGAGACAGATGATCAACTTTGTTGTCTGTAGTCATTTAAAGAAGTTCAGACTTATAAACATAGGGTTTTTTGAAAACAAAATTGTTGATGAAGTCAATTCTGATCGTCTGCCCTATGCCCCATTTCATTCCTATTCATTTTTCTTCACCAGGGCACGTACATGCCTACATTTATAAATAAGCAAGAAATCAAAGTGACGTTCGGGGGCAAACCTTGTCCAGTTGTAACGGTAAATGAAAGTAACATCCAGTGTGATGCCAGTGAGGTCATTAAACAAGTCAAAGCACGCGATAAACTGGCAGATAAAAGCCTGCAATCGAAAATGAGGAACAGCAGTGGCACAAGTAGTCTTGTACCTAAAACTACAACACCTGAAACTGTGACTCGTGGTTTTCAAGTTCGTCGTTTGGTCTCAAACTATACCCCCCTATCCCAAAGTGCCAGCACGACGTCCACAACAACGCACTACCTCCCAAGTGGACCGAACGATCAAAATCAGATCCCTGAATATGGCGTGACAGTCGAGATCGGCAACTTTAAGGCTGACCTTGGGTCAGTGCGAGTGGTCTTGGATGAAAATGTCGACTCTTTCAAATCCTTCATGTTTGCGGTCGCAGGAGGAGCTGGTCTGGTCATCTTGATTCTAATTATAGTAACAGTGACTCTAGTTATGAAGGTGAAAAAAGCGAAAATGCTGAAAAATGAGCCATCATCACTAATAGCCTTAGCTGAAGCCCAGTCAGGTAGTTATTCTAGTATATCTGTATGATATTTAACCATTATTCTAATCCATTAACGATTATCATTCAAACCATTGAATATATAATCAATGCTCCCTTTAAGGGTGTCTGGATCGTGTGCATACATTTACAGCATCACTTTTTGTCGCTGCAAAATTTTATACCAGACAAACACATGCAAAATTATATAAATTAACGTAAGTGCAAAGTGCTGATTGCGAAAATAAATAAATGAATTGTAATGAAATAATTATATTCCCTTCAAAGGCTCAAGCAACTAAATTATGTCAACAAATCCACTACAAATGGCTACTAGTCATTTGATTCATTTCTGTATTTCTGTGGTTACTCTGTAGCCCGTTATTCAAAGAGATCCATAATTAATACACATCGTCAAGCTTGATCTGACATCCTTTAATATGATACGATTTGATCCTCATAAGCATGGCTAAATATAATACTTCTAGATTTTATTTCCTAGATAATATTTTTGTACTGATAGTCTGGATCCTTGCTCACAACTTCGTACGATTAATGCTAGAAATGTAGTAACAAATGTCCAAAAGAATGGCACCGAACTGGTCCTTATTTATTACAAATCGAACCATCTCATCAAAAGTCTGCATCAACTGACATTTAATTTTTTTTCTGCAAGCACAAACCTTAATTTGTAATTCTGATCCTTAAATTTCCTCAAAATGTCAACATAGTTTCCAGACATTCGGCCAAGCTGGAAACCAGTGATGCATTTCTACATTGTTGATATTAAAATCTTAAAATCTCGACTTACGTTGATATCTTAAAGATTGAACATTCCCTCAACTTACTTTGAGAGGGGCGAGAGTACGTGTACAAACATAAAAATTGAACGAATATTATGCTGCAACTCGGGTCATGCCCTCGTCGTTTGCGAGCAATTCAGCAACATCTTTGGTGCAGTGCACATTTTTCACCAAGGCACTGGGCACGGAGCTCAGTGATGCTTACAAAACTAGATTCACTCGATCATCATATGTATTTCTTTGTGGATGTGTCGCTTTAGATAATCCAGCTTCCAATCCTTCCATTTTCTGCATTGGCTTTGAAGCACACTTCCAAATCAACATGATCGTTAATAGCATGATATATGAAAATATGACACAGCTTGAAAATCCATTCTGTGCAGCATCCACTCATTCACTTAGCCATACCTTTTAAAACATTGATCTTATACTTTTTATTAGCGAGCGAAGACGCTCATGTTGGCTTATCTCACGTTTACGTTAAATGATTTTTACAATGTAATTAGGGCGAGAGACTGAGGTCTGGTTAGGTTTGAAAAAGGAAATGAGTGCAACAAAGTATTGGGAAAACTTTTTTATAAATGTGACGCAACAAACCCACGAACGTGTCGGAAAGAAGCCTTCTTCGGCGTAAAAACAAAATTAAAAACAAAATCAAATAAAAATAACACTCAGCTGCAATGTAGTATCCATGAGGACAGCAAGAGGAATATGATAAAACATAAGTAAGGGAGAGATTAAAACCAGGCAAAATGGGACTGAAGTGAGAAAAAGTAAGTCCACTGAGATTGGTGTGAATGAGGAGGAGCAGAGAAAAGGTTTAAACATGAAAAAGAACATGATATTTATGCCAATGTGGTGTCAAGGTTGCAAATGTCAGAATCAGTTATTTTTCAAAATTCACCGTATTCCGTGTGTTTGTACAAAACATTTGGGCGGGGACAGCAACATCCTCCGAACCCATGTGATCGCTTCCATTGAAGTTGTTTGAGACGGGACACTGCTTAGCTTGCGCAATAATACGGAGATGTTTAGTAAATATGTCAGCACAGCGTCGTCCTGTCTCACCAAGATACGCTATCTGACCGCGGGTGCAAACAATGGTGTAGATAAGTTTCCCGCTCGTACAAAGGAGACCGTATATTATCTCAAAATAAATCTTTTAAATAATTGGCCGATTCACTTATGATCAACTAGAAGATATTTGATATATTCACTTTATACCCATTCACTTCGCAAACTGCGCCACGAACATTACATGATTGGTAGCGATTGGGGGCTTAGATCGAGGGGGTCTATTCCGGTAGGTATCAGTAAGCATGTAATTCAATAGTTCTACATAAAATGTATGATAAAAAATATAGATCTGAAGTTCAAATTTCAAAACATGTATTTATATGTTATAAAAACTGTATAGCTCCGGTTGCTGAGTGCAGCACATTTATCCGATTTTATCCTTATTAAAATTTGGTGCACTGCGAAACTCAAAACCGCTGCTCGGCGAGTTGTAGATAGCTGCGCGGTCGAGCCAAAGCGCAGCTTAAAGGGAACATTGATTATAATGTTAACCTGTGATATTGTTATTATTAATACGTGCGATATGTGATGATTGTATACATTGATATTATGGTTTTATTTTTTAAAACATTAATAATTTACTTCAGCCTGCAGAGAAGCTTCTTCCCCAACGTTAAAACAAATTTTAGAATCCGTTGTTGAGGCGGACGCCAGACACGACATGGACAGATTAATATACACCTCGGACAAACTGACTGTCGGGAAGTGTATTGGATCTGGTGAGATTTTAACTTCATACGCATTAGGGTTACAGCAAGTTAAGGATTTAATTTTTTTTTCAATAAAATTTCAAATAATTTATACTTGGCCAATTAAGAAAAGGTAGGCCATGTTTGTATTCTATTTCTGACGTCATTGAACGTGTTGATGTGGAATCAATAAGTATCGACCAATTCATTGGATTAGTGAGCCCGAGTGTCTCTTTAGTTCGTTTAGACTCGAGGCTCCTTAAAATTGATTAATCTTGAAGACATTGTCCTTTATTGACAGGTAATTTTGGTTGTGTGTACGAAGGTGTCCTAGAGACAGACTCAGATGCACCCCCGAGAAAAGTGGCCATTAAAACATTGCAAGGTGGGTCTCACGGCTTATAAATCCTAAGACAATGCAATGGCAACATTAGTATGCACGCGATTACGTGGTAGGGCTTTAGTCACCTAAGACATTGCCATCACCACAGAGTAGGGTATGTAAGCAATTACAAAGTAGGTCTGACGTCACATAAGACTTTGCCATCATCACAGAGTAGAGTATGTAAGCTAATCCAAAGTAATTCTGACGTCACATACGACAATGCAATAATCACATTGGCGTGTAAGACATTATAATGTAGAACTGACGTCACATAAGACATTGCATTAAAAACAGAGTATGTTAGACACAGTGAATGTTTGAAATAATTCAAATTGTACCCCAAGTTTCTTGAGGCATCAGTGCTAGGCATAGTCATTTTTGAATATGGTTTTCCTCTAAATGTATGGCTCTGTTGTTAAATATGTCTAATACATTTTATAAAGCAATGAAAAACGAGATCATAATTTTATAAATGTATGTTTTCATAAAACACTTACAGTCGAACACACTTGTTTCGATCTCGGTTAACTCGCCAACCCTATTATGTCGACGCTTTTGAAGTGTAACCGCCAAATTATCTCTTTGTCTCAGAATTTTTTCCTCGGTTGTGTCGCCAAACTCTGATAACTCGAGCACAAGAGGTAGCCAAATTTTTCCACTTAACCTCTGTTATTTCGATCCCCATGACAAATCGCCGGCTTTTGAAAAATATATACAACAGGAACGTGACTACTTGAAACTGTAGTGATTGAAATGAATGACAATATCGATGCCCGCGTAATTAACTTGACACAACAAGAAACAAGAGGCTTGCAAACAAAAAAAGGGAGGTTGCAGTACCTGTTCTATTTATAGCAAGCCCGCTTGTCGATGATTGGACGATGATTGGACTTTCACGCGTTCTTACTGGTTGATTTGTTCTTCGAACCCAGAAGCCGTATATGAATAAACTGAACTGGCGAATCCGGAGCGAGAGAAAATAAAAACTCGAGAATCTGGAATTCCGGTATAATCCGGAAAATTGGCACCATGCCTTATGTTGTTAGCATGCCGATCGCACAAATCGTGGTAACGCTGTTGGGTAAAAAAAAAAAACAACAACAACTCCAAAGACACGTGCATGTGCGTTCTATTTTTCAACACACAATATGAGAAATAAGCACCGGGGCACCACAAGGCTGAGTTCCCTCCCGTGTACTGTATACAATATATACCAATGATATTCAAAGCTCAAGCGACACCGTTTCAATCTTAAAATTTGCTGATGATACCACGATTGTTGGCTTAATATCTGAAGGGGAAGGCTTATACCGTAACTTAGTTACAAGCTTTATCAATTGGTGCGATGAAAATTTTCTCCAGCTCCATGTCTCAAAAACAAAGGAAATGGTTGTTGATTTCAGGAGAGGGACACACCAGATTACAGATCTCAACACAAAAAATCAAAGTGTAGAGAAAATGGAGGCATACAAGTAGTGAGGTGTAACCATTAACAATCAGCTAACATGGCATGAGCACGTTCAAATGCTGTATGAGAAATTCAACAAAAGACTGTTCTACCTCAAAATACTGTATAATTTCGGTGTAAACAAGCAAGTCGTTAACTTATTCTACAGTGCAACTATTGGAAGCCTACTTAATTTCAGTATTACCTGCTGGTGTGGGAATTTAACGTCGGATATTAAACACCGCATAAACCGACTAATCAAGAAAGCTAGGAACATAACACAAACTAAACATCCTTCCCTTGAAGAACTATTTGAAGAAAGATGTTTTTTTGTAAAACTAAACACATTTTGGATGATACTTCCCACCCTCTTAATCACAGATATTAGGATCGGCCCGTTCGGGACGAATTCTGTCCATCAGGGTGAGGACTGAAAGATACAAAAATTATTTTATTCCCCAATCTGATCGAATTTACCAGCGTGGTCCTCTGAAGTCATACATCTTAATTAGAACTAATAAATACCCGATTTGGCTAAGAGAAATCACTGAATGACTGTTTTAACTAATTTATTATAAATGTCTTTTCAAATTAGTGTATTTATAATGCAATCATAAAACATTTCCATTTAGTTTGGATCAATAAAAGAAACTTATCTTATCTTATGTACATAAAGAAATTTCAAGAAACTGTTAATATTTTGCGAACCTTATTAATTTTCGGTTATCTCGATCATCGGCTATCTCGACGCTTTTTGGCAAACACTGAGGCCGGTGACATAACCTGGTTCTACTATATTTGTATTTAAAGAAACGCATTAAAATTTTTGGTTATTTTTTAAATGCATGTATACATTTTGGTCTACATGATCTTTCTTTATCGACTCAGATAGGTCGATTACTAATAACTAAAAAAATATCATCCGATGTTATCGAGATAAGAATGGCAGGCACTTTGTGATTAATTCCACTTGCTCAACACAATTCCGTAATTATAAAAGAAGTATCTATGTAATGATGTCTACGTTTCTAACATAATAAAACGTTTTTTAAAAGTATTGTACTGTTATCTATTGAAGTCTAAGCCTAACCCCAACCCCCTTTTCGCGTCCTGAAACTAAACATTGATTTTCTAAAAAAATTACCTAAAATTACTAAATAATAATAATAATAATAATAAGTGGTCTTATATAGCGCGGTACCCCAGCCTAGGGCTGGGCTCACCGCGCTGTACATAAATATAGCAAAGAGGCATAATCATGATATTAAAATAAAATACATAAATCAAAATTATCACTACTTAAATCATTAGTTTCCCTAAAGGAGGTCGTGGATTGTTGATTTCTATGCTACAGAAATACTTAAGATGCCTTGTGTTTTTACATTGTCAAATGATGTGCCTCCCTACCACTTTTTTATGGTGCCACTGGGCTAAATAAAATCTTCTCTAAAAAATTGCGAGGACGTCATCTTAAATTTACAACAACAAAAATCAACATACCACTTCAAATGTATTTTATATTAACGGAACTCGATATACTGATACCTAATTTAAAAATGTAACCAAAATTTTGCCGTTTTTCCTACTACATTATTGGAAAATCGGACAACAACAAAAATTATTTGATCTAAAGAAGAAAATCTTAAACGCTCTTCAAGTTTGTTACAGCTTTGGCTGACTTTTTTTTTTTTACTGAAATGTTGTTAATCTCATAACACTATAATCTAAGACTATTTGACTTTTCATAAAATAAAAAAAAAGGTGGGTAAAAATTTTTTTTTAAAAATACTTTTTTTTTTTTTTTTAAATTTAATTTTTTTTTTTAAAAAAAATGATTGAGTTTTGATATGTTTTGCCGATACTTTTGAACATGTACCCATGTTTCGTTAACCTCATTGATTTTCTTAATTGGTCAAACATGTTGATTTGTAAAAATAGGATACAACATCTATTTTTGCACAACTGAAAAATCATTGGATATACAGATATTATCATCCACTTAAAAATGTACTCATCCTATTTCCTACCCAGGATATAGGTTCGTACCTGAGAAAGGTTAATTATTTATAAAAATTAATGTATTTATTCTGAAGAGTATCTTGTGCTGGCCAAAGAAAAATGAAGGTATTGTATCCCTACCCCCATTCTCCCAGATTTTAATAACAAATTAACAAGAGCATCCACGGGATTCTATCCTATGTTAAACACACTTTTTTGCACTTTATGTGGTTTGCTACTATTTGGATGAATGATAACAGCATTAAGGAATGCTTTTTGGCTATGGGATTTCGCCTCAACGATTGACGTAAACAAGATTTTCTTATTAAAAGTATATGTCAAGGTTATGTTTTCATTACTTTATCAATTAAATTAAAGTATTTTTTTTTGGACGTAAAAACTTATAAAATGTTTAAAATACAAAGCTAAATTTTTTATTGTTTTTATTAACATTTTAAAAGCAATCAATTATATTTATATTTTTATTAACTTTATTTTTAAGAAGGGGAAAATACATTATCAGTTTTGTAACGCGCGGTTATTAAATAAAAAAAACAAAAAAACTTAGAGCTATGTTTAAAATAGGCATTTAGCGCTATGACGTCATTTGCGTGTTGTTGTTTTTTACCAAATTAATTTTAATTTTATTTCGCAAGATTAACAAATCATTAAAAAAAAACACTGAAACAACATATAAATATGTCGGGGTTTTCCCGATTAATGTGACTACGGGTGTCTTAATCCCATATTATCTTGTTTAGTGTTTGTCATGATGGCCTCCTCACATCTTGTCTTATGGTCGTATTCAAAGCATACAAATAGCCATCAATCAATTTTAAATTTTAAAAGTCAATGATTACCTTGCTTTTGAAATGAGGGGGTTAATTGTGTAAACAAAAATATTTTGGAGTAATAGCTAAAAACCTTATCGCCTTGTGACATAGATGTTCGATGATTGTCTAATTAGCCAGTAGATCATCAATGATTGTCTAATAAGCCAATGAGGGTCTAATTACTCAATAACTGATGTCCTCAGATGCCACATCCTACAGTATTGACCTAACTGGGTTTGTCCAAGAAGCTGTCTTTATGAAAGACTTTCAACATGACAATGTCCTTGGTTTGGTTGGACTTGCTGAGAAAGAGCCAGGAATACCTTACGTCATATTGCCTTTCATGGAGAAGGGTGACCTACTGACCTATGTGCGCGATCCTGATGTGGTAAGTAGATTAAACATAAGTCACGTATATTTTCAGCTATGGCATGGGTGTCAAACATAATCACGTGTAAGGTTGCGGGCCGAACAGGATAAACATGCAATACGCTGAAATTATTTTTTTAACATGTATTTAAATGAGAACATAAATAAAAATTTTAATAATTAAAAATCGTTTGCATTCCCATTTTCGTTCTTATGCCAAGTTGTCAGAGCTGAATGTTGGGCACAAAAACAAGTAAGCTCGTTTATTTTGGGAGTAACTCTGTGTCATTGAGATTGCAAGTCTGAGTGTTCATCTGTGTGACTACTCACTTAAAACATGTATGTGCTACCCAACATGCTCAAGTTTCGAGCCGCATGTAGACGAAGCCGGGGCATCTCTTCAGGAATGAAACGAGTGAACTGTGCAGGCCCAACTGTGTCGCACGCAGCTCTGTTAGCTCCATTAGAAAATTTGCAGATGCAGTTTCCATTTCTATGACTAATGGGTTACGAAAAATTCAAAAATAAATTTTTTGAGCTTTAAAGTCGTCGAAGCGCCGTGTGAACTCTGCGCGAAGTAAGCTAGGTTTTTTCAGCAAAGTGTCCGTTGGGAAACACCATAGCGTTGACTTTGATATAAGTGTTCGCCGATCAAGACCTCCCGGGCCTAATATAATTGTACGGGGGGGGGGGGGCCGGATTGGGCCAGGGGGCCTTGATTTTTTATTATATATTAATAAGACACGAACAAATTGTGTCAATAGAACAATATGAGTTAGCTTTAATAATAATTGTACATTATACAGAATTAAACGTTTCGGCACATGCCTTCATCAGTACAAACAAACACAACACATTTAAATAAGTATAAATTAAATTTACATAATGTCAATATATATATCCTACCTAAAACAGAAAAAATTTAGGAGAGGGCGCTTAAACCTGACAAAAACAAAGTAAAGAGATGTAGATAACATCTTAGTTTATAACATCTTAGAGCATGGCCTTTGATTATATCATGTGTATAATCTCATGTTTTGTTTAAATCATGTCATGACATTTGTTTACATCATTTCAGATCATGACTTTTGTTCATATCATATCATGACTTTTGTTTACATCATATCATGATTTTTGTGTATATCATCTCATAGCTTTTGTTTACATCATATCATGATTTTTGTGTATATCATCTCATAGCTTTTGTTTACATCATATCAGATCATGCCTTTTTTTTATTATATCATGACTTTTGTTTATATTATCTCAGATCATGACTTTTGGTTTTATATTATATTATTACTCTTATTTATAATACTTTTTTTTTAATGTATCATGAATTTTCTTTATATCATGAATTTTGTAACAATGACTTAAGTAATATCAACAGGTGCTCACTCATTCAATAAATGACTTAGTGTTATTAACATTTGGGAGAAATTTCAAATTTATCTGCCTTTCTTTTATACACATTAAAACTTAATTGCTCAAAAAGCTACTAAAATACTTCCTAAGCCAATGGGTTTTAATTCAATATATACATTGGGTCTTTAGTAAGTCAATGAAATGATTACTCTAAAAGAAATTATTGGACTCTACTGGGCAGAGTGTGACATAAGGAATTTTATTTATAAATTTCATTTATGTGAAGCGACCCATCGATTACAAAAAAGCGAATTCAGTCTGATGAGTTATATAAGAATTAAACCAAGACAGATATGAACATGCATAGGAGCCAAAATGGTCAATAAATTGATCGTGGGCCCTTAAGATATAGAAGAAGAAGAAGAACTCTTCAAATAACGTTGGTTTATCGCTTCACAAAATCCAGCTGCACTATCTCAGGGTACAAGAGGTGCATAAAATAATACGTGAGAGGCTCAACTAAGTGTATATTGCTTGTTGCAACTATGTTTCAAGTCCTAGTGGTTGCCTTGAGTTGGACTGGGATTTGAAAGAAAAAAAAATGACTTTAAAGGCTTTGAACTCTAAGACGTTGTCAGACGTTAAAGTGGTTACAAGCACGTTATAACATTAATGTTGAGCTCATTACTTCTAACGTTCATTTCAAAAAATCAAAATAATGCGTTCAAAAAGAAGTTTGACGAAAATTTGACAGAGGATTCTTTTTTTTTAAATGCTTGCTATACACAAAGCAACATCAAACTACGCGATGCTTCCGTCCTCCATCTCCTAACAATTTATGACTAGCTTCGAGATTATTTTCATGGATGCTAAACGTTTTTCAGACGCTAACTCTTTATGAAGTCATCAAGTTTGGAGCTGATATCGCCAAAGGCATGGATTACCTGAGTTCGCTGAAGTTTGTTCACAGAGACTTGGCAGCCAGGAATTGTATGTGAGTCGCTACTTTGTCTTCAGTTTAACTGACACGGTCAAAGAATAGCTGCCTTTGTAACTGGATTAAAACTGTTTTGTTAAGCTATTCTAAAACAGTTGGGGGACTCCATAATCGTGATTAAGATTAATGTTTTTTTTAGATTAAAATATTTATATCATAAATTATAAACACTGTATGGAATCAAGTCATGTATAACGGAAGTAACGCTAAGATGATACAAGTTCAAACACAGCATAGGCGTATATCCATCTGGTGATTATGTTAATTCCTGTTTTTATGGCACAGTATCGTAAAGATCTGCCATGAGGGTATTTATTTTTTAAAGATGTTAATTCGGTCCACTAAGTGGCAACTTAACCTACTTCAAGAGAAACAAAATAGAGTTTGAAAACATAAAAGTTGCCAGAACAAGCTCAAAATAGTTGTAACAAATTGTTGCCGTTCCGGTGTTTCCCTTTGAGTAGATAATGCCTTGCTTTAGCACTATGCGTTTTTTTTTAATGATTCTTTTCATTTATAAAGGTTGGACGGCAGTCTCTGTGTTAAGGTCGCTGACTTCGGTCTGTGCCGTGATATCTATGAGAAGGGCTACTACACAAGTGACAACAAGAAGAAACTACCCATTCGGTGGATGGCGTTAGAGAGTATTGAAAATGGAGCCTACAGCACCAAGTCAGATGTGGTAAGTTCAGTTAAAAACATCATATATGCTTATTTTTTATTTACCGTCATAATGACGAAATTGTGTATGATATTAAGTGATTATTTTTCCTTGGTTGCCATGCCATGTGTTTCGTGTCATTAGTCCCTGTTTGTTTGTGATTTCATTATTCTCATTTTTTGTTTTCATTTCAGTGGTCCCTGGGTGTCGTGCTGTGGGAGCTGTTGACACGTGGTCTCACTCCTTACCCTGGAGTCGACGGCTGGGACGTAGTGAACTTCTTACGTCGTCGGCGTCTACCACCGCCATTTTTCTGTCCAGAATCTCTGTAAGAACTGACTTCGTTGAAATAAATTTAGTTATATTAAAAGATGTGAAATAATGTTTTCTTTTCTAGAGAACTTCGCCCTTTTTTGTTAAAATATTTTAAAAATGAAATTTGACCAAATGCAAAGAAATTGAACATTATGATGTCAAAATGTCCTCTCCCTCAGATACAATCTCATGATGGTGTGCTGGGCCAAAGACCCCATCAAGAGACCCACTTTCAACACTATTCAAAAGGAGCTATTGCAGCTCATTGGACAAGGTCCAGACCAATCCCCAAGCTTGACGTCAAAATTTGAAGCAGTGGCCAATGTGTACGTAGACATACCGTCAGACGGCAACAAAATGCCTGACGAGTACAAAATGAGATCCGAATCTCTAGAGACAATAGACGAAATGAGGGAATCGATGTCCATGGCAGGTGCTCTAAGAAAAGAGTCGACACACAGGGACGAAATGTGGAGTGGAATACAAAGGGAGCTCAGTGAGAAATTGCAAAACGCAAAACTTAAAAAAACAAAGAAGTCAAAATCGTCTCCTCTTGATGACTCGGCTGCAGCTCAAAGAGAACATAAAAAGTGTGGGGCTAAGACGGAGAAACAGCCCGAAGACATGTCGTCATGCCCCGATCACGTCTCATCGGATCGAGGTTTTAAGGTTGTCAAGAACATCACCATTACAATCCCAGAAAGCTATTCCGACAGAGACGTCAGCAAGTCAGCCATGGGCGCGTACATCAAGCTGGTGGGGAACTACGAGCCGCCCCGGAAGTTCTCGAGCCCGTTCCGTAGGCTGACGAAGGGGCATCACAGCCGGGCGTCGGAGAAGATGAAACAAGACGTCAGACAACGACAGTCGGGTCCATCGAGTACCGCGAACTCACAGGACACGGCAGCGCCCGTTGTGTCACGTGACAAACCAGACGATCCCGTAGTGATGCTGGCTGTCAGCAGCGGGGACGCGTATTTCGAACTCGAGCCCGATTCTCATAGGTTGAGTTCAGCATCGGACGATGCCAGTGTGTCAGTTCGGTCAACTTACACGATGCGGACAACTGGATCGATGGGATCAATGTTGGACACCACCTATCCGGGGTCTTCGTTCATGAACGCCACTGGCGTCAGCAGCGGCGGCGACTCCTACCTTTCTCTGGCGCACCCCAATGGGCAGCAGTCACGTTCCTTGAGCCACAATAACATGTCCATCATCGAAATATAACTATTGTGTTTTTTTGCCTCTGACCGCGAACGTGATACACAGGGGCGTTATTTTGGGTAGGGCGGGGGTGGGGCATTGCTCCCCCCCCCCCCCCCAATTTGCTGGTTTTTTTTTTTTTTTTTTTTTTTATTGAGCCACAATCACATGTCCATCATCGAAATATAACTAGTGTGTTTTTTTGCCTCTGGCCGCGAACGTGATACACAGGGGCGTTATTTTGGGTAGGGCGGGGGTGGGGCATTGCTCCCCCCCCCCCACCCAATTTGCAGGTTTTATTTTTTTATTTCCCTTTACGTTGCGCCAACAGCAATCAACAACTTAACAAGCCAACCAAGCTTTCGTTTTAGCCCCCAACCTGAAAAAACTGAAATGATGTCCCTGGGGATACAATGTAAAAAAAAAAAAAAAATCTTCCGAGAATGTTCGAGATAAGAATTAATGTACTCTCAGATGACTGGGTTAAGATATTCATTGTAAATAATTTCTTAATTTAATTTACTAGCAGATGACGAAAGGAATCAAATATGAACACATATTGAAATATTATGCTAAAATATTTTTGTCGTATGCTTGCATATATGTTTTTTTTTATTAATGTTTGTTTATTAATTATAAAAATATGTATGAGTTATTCATACATCTTTTCAGCCATTTTCAAATTTTTACAACAACTTGTGCCATGCTTCAATTAAGTTTCCCAGCGCTGCAACAAACTATGCATGCCTTAGAAAATATCGTGCGTTCAATAAAAATAAACAGTTTAAACCCGTTGCAACCCACTTGTTTTAAGCATCCTTTATTTGTGAAACATCCTAATAAGAATGCCTCACAGTAACTTAATTTAATCAAGATCGTATACATTTAAAAATGTAGATCTGTAACGTTTAGAGTTGAGTGTTTCTACTTGTAAACGTTAGCTAATGTGTTGTATTCCTTCAGTGCAAGTGATTACTAGCCAGTAAAACTAGCTCATCCACATTTATAGACGGCCGTCTGTTTCTTTGCCAAATAAGTAATAAGGTCCAATAAATATTACACAGTATCCTACTTTTTTAAGATATTTGATAAACACGTCACGTGGTTCCGTGACATCAGAATTGTTAGAACAGTTATAGTAGTAATACGAAGAAGATATCTCCATACTCGTACAATACTTTATCTCATAATTAATTCATCAAATCCATCTGAAAAAAATACAAGATGTTAACCTCCTCCATTAAAATTCACTTTTCACTTCCCTCCACTCAAAAACATGAATTCTTCATACGCTATCAAAATTAGTTCCTTTTTTCGCGTGTTTCTATTCTTTTCCTTCAAATCACTACACCATCGGCCTTGAGAATTAAAGTGTCGTGCGCAAAAATCCGTGTCATATGCATAAGTCACGTGGTCTGTTACAATATCGTTACGTTCTCGATACTAAAACTGACTTTGATAGTTTTAGATCGAAGTACTCTCTATTCTTCTACCTTGGCGGCATGCTTCATTTTGTTAGCTCCAAAATGGAATATTGTCTACGCTATGTTGTTTTGTTGTTTTTCTTCCTTCCTGCAAGAGGAAGTGCTTGTTGGCACCAGTTTCTTCCCTTATAACACAAGAGTTAATGGCCGTGTTAGTTAGTCTCCCCTTCCCCCATACCACACCCCCCTCCTTTGTGTGTACAACCTTCGCGGGTGGGAAATGCATCCTATCATATTCTTATTTCCCACTAAAACGAACTCCCTTGTCATTACAGAAAATAGGTTTGGATTATGTTTATAACTAAGTGTTCTGCCCCACCCTCCTTCTTCGATAAATCTTGAAATCATTTAGAACATGTAACTAGTATATGTAAGTTGTTTTATTTTATTTTGATTTATTTTTGTGCTTTCATTACGTAGATTTATGTTAGGAGTGCTTTATTGTGGTTGACAGCTGTGTCAACGGAAACATATTATATATATATATAAATATGTTTATATATCTATATTAATTGATTGATAAAGTGGTTAAAAAAATAGTGTTTTTTAACGTATAAAAGGTTACTATTTAATAACACCCAAAATTATCCAATAAGAGTTTGCACGGACGCAATAAGATTAAGCAGAGACTTGGCGTGACATTTTGACGACAACTTCCAATTTTCGGTGGATTCTTGTCTTGTATTTAGTCTTGTATTTAAATTTGATATTTAAAAATTTTTTACACATCACAACTTTTCGTCACTTAAATATATATGAGACCCCCCACCCCCCACCTCCATACGGCCAGAACGATGACTCTGAGGTCCAGAGATTCTTTCATTTGCACTAGCAGCTATCCAGTGGCTCTCCGATTAAATGTAGAAGGATGCAAAATTAAATTCAGTTATGTGCCAAAATGCATCTCTGTATATGATGAATGTATCAAAAAGTTCCAGCGAGGGAGGAAAGCCCCCTTCCCAAACTCATGCCCTCCCTTTCTCTCAAGAGCCATTCGCGCCTTCCATTCTTGCCTCGGAGCCACCACCCCCACTCGGGATCAAATTGACAGTAATGCCCCCCCCCCTTTTTTTTTTACTAAAAAGAACTGGATGTTAGCAATTAAAATAATATTATTTAACTAAAAGGCTATCTATTCCCTATTAATGAAATTTTCAAACATTAAAGTAACTGGCCCATCTCCATCTATGGAGCTCATCGCCGACTTACACTTGGTATCCACCAATGTTTAAATCGGCGCCATTTTGAATCAAGAGTTTTAGACACGAGAGACTACTCCATCTTCTTCCTGCTGCTGCGATCAAGATTGAAGTTTTCCCACTGTCGTCCGTCGTATTGACGTCACCGTTATGAAGCAGAGCACGCTGTATGTTTTCCAAAGAACCGTCTCTAACAGAACGTAGCAGCTCCTTCGACGACGATTCCATAATTTTGATATCTGCCACTGAGATGTCAATGGGAACTTGCCACTGAGCAATCTTTGGGGATTTTCCACCGAGCTTTCAATGGGGACTTGCAATTGTGTATAACATTCATATAATATATTGAGGTTTATTTATAAAGTTGAACATATTTATTGTTCTAAAAGAGACCCAGTCACTGTAAGGTTTGAATGTTATGAAAATACAATGAATTATTAATTTAATTATTGAATATTTTATAATTTACTGTCCCACACAAATGTTACCTGGCTTCAGTAATCAATATGATTTGCAATATTTGCATTTTCTAATTGTACAAAGTTTTAAAATTTAAAACATTCGCTTCGAATTTAAAACACGATGATACCATTGTTTATGTCATATCTTATCACAACTGACTTCATGTCACCAACAAGTTCAACCATTTTCATTATGGACATCCCTCGAAAGTTGAGAGATTCTTACGGCGATGCCTGATTTTTGACGTTGTGTTTGAGAAGCAAATACCATGCTGAGACAGCAGCGAGAATATCATTGACAGAACTTACTTATTATCTGGAGGTTGGGCTTCTTTATATATATATATATATATATATATATATATATATATATATATATATATATATATATATATATATATATATATATAGAGATCGGGTGGTGTGTGGAGAGTAGACGTGTGCTCTTTCGATATTATATATATATATATATATATATATATATATATATATATATATATATAGGTTAAAGAACTTAACCTAACTAATATGTAGGAACTGAATATGGTACATAAAATATACATTCCTTGAGAATTTTTATACAGATTAAAATTCCTCTAAATGCTTCGTCTTAAAAATACAATATATTTTTTACTGCATACCCAAATACGCCACAAATACAAAACTCATAGCAACAGAATTTGTCACATACATTGAATTTTAGTGTCATATACATTATTTTAAAACAAAATAATCAATTACTAAACAAGGTACAAAATATCTCTCTGCCGAGTACCCGCATGTAAACACCAAGAAAGCGCTGGTTTAAAAAGCCTAAGATTTAATTAACTTTTTAATCTAGAGCAACAGTTTGGTCTTTTGGTTAAGGTCAAAGTGTAGTGTCTTTTCCGCCATGATACCAAACGTTTCTGGGTGGCTCGTCATGTCTCACTTTGTGTCCGGCCGATGTCGGGACGATCGCTGCAAACAGATGGAGAAATTCTTTAGCTGCCCTCTCGTGTGCTACTTCTCTGAGAATGTGCTTTTTAAAGTAAATTTGTAAAAAAAAAAATATATATTATTTTTTTCTGTTGTTTCTTCGCTGACGAGGTCTCCCTGCCGACACGTTCGTTGTTTTATTGCGTTCCCTTTTTTTTTTCAGGTTTGACCTTACTTTGTTTTGCTCATTTCCTAACAGACAGAGAGCTGCAAGGCCAAGCGACGAACAAGGGTCAAGGGACCCACAAGGGCAAACTTGGGAGGGGGGACTACCGCAGTTAATATTTCGTTCACACTCAGCGACACTGATATAGATTTAGATAGTAAAGCATGACTGGGGATCTTATTTGATGGATAGTGCATTTTTAAATTTAAAAAGTCTGCTCTATTTTCCCGTCCATATTTTTTCACAGTGTTAAAGAAGTGATTTCCGAAACACAATACCTCCACTCCCCCCTCCCTCTTTAAAAAAAAAATACACGAAAAAAACAAACACAAAAATAAACAACAAAATTTAATTTTTAAACTGATTCTCAACCATAATTAATAAATGTAATTCTTATCTTAAATAATTCATTTGTAAAATATGTTTACTAAAAGAGTCATCAACTAGGAGTAACATCATTTAGATGAATAGATTACAGGTTATCCAAGTTACACACGCATTTCAATAGACCATTTAATTTTGATTGATATCTTAAAGCCAAATTATTGAAACGAAAAAGGGTAAAAAAAAACATTTTAACTTTGATATAAATAACAAAGAAAATTTAAAAGGCGAAAATTGTTAAGGAAAAAAAGTCATTTTTGTTAAATTTGTATTGTAGAACATATGTTTGAAATTGAATTTTAATTTTTTTTTAATGAAACTTCCCACTAACTATTATTTAATTATAACATTTAGAAAGTGATTACAATTTTTGCATCTCGGTATAATCCTAAAATATTACATTTTATAATATCGTACGAAAGTAAGTTTATTAAGACATTTTTTTCAAAACTTTGCATGTTTTTATTTCAGCTGATGAACATGTGTCGTGCTGCATAGGTTTCAACTAAAACTTGCGTTTTTAAATGGCCATACACTTTTTTTTTCTTCCCCTCCTGTAAGTTGTAGGGATATGACTTTTCTTGACATCTCGAAATTTTTGTGCCAGATTTTAGACGAAATATAATCTTCATCCGTTCCGAGATATCGGTCGAGTTGTTTTATACCTCTTTCAGAGGCACTTTTAGGTAAAATTTCATCTGTATGAAAATTCTCAAGGTTTGTATATTTTTGGAAACCATGTTCATTCAGTTTCTACATATTATTTAGGTTAAGTCCTATGACCTATATATATATATAATATATATATATATATATATATATATATATATATATATATATATATATCGAAGTGCAACCCCCCGATAATTAGTAAATTTATCTCAAATACTCTCGCTGCTGTCTCAATATAGTATTTGCTTCTCAAACACCACGTCAAAAGTCAGGCATTGACGTAAAAGTCTCTCAAATTGTTGAACTTGTTTGGTGACATGCAGTCAATGTGATAAAATATGACGTAACAAATTATATTTACCTGTTTTAAATTCGAAACGCAAGTTTTTACATTTAAAACTTTGCACAATTAATGCAACTCTTGCAAATCTTGTTGATTGCTGAAGTGAGGTAAAATTTGTTTGTGACAGGAAATTATAAAATATTCAATAATTAAAGAAATAAAACGAGGGGTTTTTTTCGTTATTTTTTCATCACATTCACTTTTCTGTCCATAAACTCAACTGTTTTTTCTTGAAATTTATACTGATCGAGTGTTACTGGCAAGCGTTTAAGACACCATTTATTTGAATTTCAGGATTATACGGAGGCAATACTCTATATAGAAAATACCAACAATCACAAGTAAATATATATTTTTTTAACAATTTTTAAACCAGACATTTTGATAATGTTAACAAATTTATTTTTGGTATATGTGTCTCGCTTTGAAATACTGAATGAACAAGCGAGAGGACAATGTAAAATGATAACCTTAAGAAATATAATGTGTTTGGACATGGCTAATGTTTATGTTATTATTATACCACTTTGAACAGCAACCTGATGGGCATTCAGAATCATTGATAGGAAGGCCTGGCTGTGTATCAGAGTGATCTGGCGCAAACAAAATAAAGATCCTTTGAATAGTAAACTCGACCTGCTGACTGCCCCCACAAAAATATAAAACATATAAACAGGAGCAACGTCCTTGACCTCTACCCCAAAGCATGAGTTGGCACACGAGGGCCGACCAACCAAATGAAAGTGTAGAATTATCAACTAAACATCGGCAGATTCTTTCGGTACAAAAATGACATCACAGCTTGCACGCAGCGGGGAGTGATTCAGTGGAGTCGCATCCCGGAGAGATGGTTTATTTTCACTGAACGGACGTGTCTGTCTTCCTTTGGGACGTAGTAGAGAAGGATTGGAACCATATCTCATGTTAATGTCTGTCATATTCCTGAATGAAGACCCAGGCGTAACAGCGCCCCACACACTACACACAGACCCCGCCGTGCGCGTTGTATAAGACGATCTCGTCGAGCTGCACCCATCGTCTGAAATTTGGCTTAGCCTTGCAGACCTTGGCTCTAGCTCAAAATATGCGGCACCATCAGTGGTCACCGTCAGTGTTGGACATTCTGACACGCTGTTTGACAAATCCCTTTTAATGGAATCATTAGACATGACCCCATTTCTTGCCTGGCTTTTTCTATTTATTTTATCTGCCATTCTCTTGCTGTGTCGTTTCGTCAACTTTCGGAACGGACTCGTGAACTTCCGGGGCGGTTCGTAGTTCCCCACCAGCTTGACGTAAACTCCAATGGCTGATTTGTTGACATCTCTGTCGGAATAGCATTCTGGTATTGTTATTGCAACATTCTTTACAACTTTTGGTCCTGTTGTCGAAAAGATACTTAACAAAGCATAATCGCCAGTGTCTTCCGTCTTAGCCACAATCTCTTGGGTCTCGGCTTGAGCTGCAGAATTCGTTGTCTTAGATTTGGATGTCCCTGCTGTCTCGAATTCATTGAGCCCGGATGTTATTTTATTACAGCACTTTTTCTCACTTATCACCCCATTCGATAGTTTGTCTTTTGCTGTTTGTTCCCCTTCTACACCAGGAGCTTGGGAAACAGACTCACGCATTTCAACAATGGTCTTTTTTTTTTCATTTTTCTGTTGAGACTTTCCAGTAACGTCACTATTATCCACTGGCAAATCTACGTACACATTTTGGCTCATTTCTGATTTTGGTTCTAGTTTTTGAGAGTCCTGAATACAGTCTTCTATTAGAAGCATTAACTCCCTTTGAATCGTCTGAAAGTTTGGTCTCTGATCGGGGTCCTTCGCCCAACACACCATCATTACATTGTACCTGCAAATGATGTAATTTAACATTGGTAATGAGCTAATAAGGATATTTTACAAATCTTCCTTTTTGTATAGCCGTAAACTAAAGTAAGAAAAAAAAAAGGATTTTGAGAATTTTATTTGCACCGATTAGTCAGTGTTTCCTAACCTTTTTTGTGCCATGCCCCACTTAAGCCTTTATAAAATTCTTACCCCCTTCCATGTAGCATATACATCATTCAAAATATTTAAAAAATTGGGTTGTTCACTGAAGAAACTTAAATGATAGGATTTAGAAAGAAATAATTAGGAAATTGGTGAGGAAACATAGTAAATGAATTTTTAACGAACGCTTATTTTAAATTGAAACTTTGAGGATTTTCCTTTTTAAAAGAAAGTTAAATCATAGTAGACGGTTGGTTTTCAAATTATAGACAGCTCGTTTTCGATTTTGCCCCCTTCCCCCAAAAATACTCAAATTGCCCCTCTGTGGGACGAGGGCGCCACGATGCGAAACACCGGATTAAGTGAATTTGAAACAGATATAAAACCATCAGTTTAAAAAAAGAACTCACAAATGCTCTGGGCAGAAGTAAGGCGGCGGAAGTCGTCTTTGACGCAGGAAGTTCACGACATCCCAACCATCGACTCCTGGGTAAGGGGTGAGACCACGTGTCAACATTTCCCACATGACGACACCCAATGACCACTGGAAGGATTTGTCGCAAAAAAATTGTTGAAATTATGCAGAGCTTTAAATGAAATTAAATATGGGTAAATTATATTAACAAAACCTGAAAGTAAAAATATACAGTTTGAAATAAATCCAATTATTTGAGATAACAGAAAGTTTAGTCTTACAACATCCGTCTTGGTGCTGTAGGCTCCATTTTCAATACTCTCCAACGCCATCCACCGAATGGGTAGTTTCTTCTTGTTGTCACTTGTGTAGTAGCCCTTCTCATAGATATCACGGCACAGGCCAAAGTCGGCGACTTTAACACAGAGACTGCCGTCTAACCTTTAAAGAAATACACACATTATTTACACACATACCTTGTCATAGGGTTACGGGAGATTGTGAAATATGGGCATTCAATTACTGGGAATAGAAGGATGGTAATGTTTAATGATGTAGTCATGAGCTGAAGAACAAGAGATGTGTAATTTGTGTTAAATTAGGTGCATTAAAAAAATTCAAGTCTTCATTCCAGAAACAACCCCACATTGCAATAAAGAGATGTAGTACGATGATATAGCACGATAGAAGTAGCACGATAGAATTAGCGAGATAGATGTTTGACTTACATACAGTTCCTGGCTGCCAAGTCTCTGTGGACAAACTTGAGTGAACTCAGATAGGCCATACCGTTAGCTATGTCAGCCCCAAATTTGATGACGTCACGGAGTGTAATCGTCTGGAAAAAAATCCATGAAGCCTTACCAAAAATAATGACTTATTTTGAACTATAGACACGATGATAATACCAGGTGTAGTACGGGTGGGGGCAGATGAAGTAGGGGCTCATTGGCTCGGGGCTGGTAAAGTGGCGACTGGTCTGCTTGTGGGTGGTGGCTTTTGGGTTGGGGGCTAGGTGCTATGTGGTCAGGGATTTAAGGTGTGGGCTTATGGGTTTGGGCCTGATGAGGTGGGGCTCGAAATGTGTTATTTATTTCACTAAAGACATTTGTTTTTACCAACTGATGTAAGAACACTGTCCGATAAAATAAATTGGAATGTTACAATAAAACAAACGTGTTGATTCACAAAGAAAAATGTAAACATTTTGATTGCAGTCTTTTAACTAACGTTATTTTAAGGTGGCTGGTTGGTTGTGCTGTCAAAATCAGTAAATTTTAAACATATTAATTGGTGTTCCATCAATCAAACACGGAGAAGGAGTCCAGTACGCCGTATGACACAGACTCAAAGAAAATTCCAACTCCTGTGACATGGAACGAATAAAGAGCACAGTGAGACACAAGAAACCTTCTACTTCAGCCAGGTCTGTTTCCAGTGTCTTGACCAAGTCGTATCACTGGATCTAATAGGCAAGGACGAGAGAGGGAAGCTGATGAATCGCCCAACACTTTTCACTTTAAATAAAATATAGCGCAAGTTAAGGCTATTACTCACACTCTAGCCCTGGTTATCTTCGAATGTCACGGATTTGTACATATTTCATCTAATTTAACATTTTCTGAGAATCAATCAATCTATAATAAAAATTTACAGTTTTATCACTATTTGAATATTTTAATTGTGTCTTTCGTTGATATCTTTCTCTGCGACTTCCTGCTGCGTTTCTTGTTATATTCATTTAATGTGTTGCGTATTTCATTTAAAGTTTATGATACACATACCACTGTAGGGTCACGAATATAGGTCAGTAGGTCCCCCTTCTCCATAAAAGGCAATATGACGTAAGGTACTCCTGGCTCTTTCTCAGCAAGTCCGACCAAACCAAGGACATTAGGATGTTGAAAGTCTTTCATAAAAACAGCTTCTTGGACAAACCCGAGCAGGTCAATGCTGTAGGCCATGGGATCTGAGAACGGGAATAGTCCAGTATGTTTGATTGCATAGGGTTATGGTTACATCGAGTTAAAGTTTTTGCTTTAGAAATTAGACTTATTTTTTTTTTCTATCCTTGCAATGCTCAGTTTTTCAAAAATTCAATATTCCTGACTGCAACTCAAAGACATTTTTAAAGTCTTCCTCTACAATAGAGTTTAGGGTTGGGTGGTAGAGTCAACCTTGTTTTTGGTTCCCATGTGAAGCGTGGGGCAAAAAAAAAAAAGGTTGGTCATCATTACTGTAGACTGTAGACGGGTACGTTCTCTAACTGTCATTTAAATATTGGTGAAAGATTACTAATGACCTTATTAAAGTGTAGTGAGTCTGGTCAAATATCAGCGTGGCATATATCATCACGTATTCGGTTTCAACAGTATCGGCGATGGACATGTCAGCCAAGGTGGCTAGTACCAACTCATCTGTATTAATTTATCTGTAACAACCAAAACAGCATGCAACCTAGCACTAACCTTGTAACGTTTTAATGGCAACCTTCGTTGGTGGGGACTCCGGCCCAGTCTCTAACACTCCTTCGAAGACGCAACCAAAGTTTCCTAGAAGTTGAAAAAAAGATCTTCAGTCTACTTTTTAAGAATTGTAAATAGAGTTAACTGAAACAAGATATATAAGAAGAAGAATTTGTAAATTAGTGTATGTATTCTAAACTTGATATAATACTTGGTTATAATGCAATACAGAAAATATTTAGTAATATTATAATAAATTGTTGAATTGATGTACGATAGAAAGTTAAAGCTCCCAACCACCCAGTGGCGTAGCAAGGGTTGGTGTCACCCGGTGCGGTAAACTCATGGTGTCACCCCCCATTTCCCCTTAACTTAAACGGTGGATTTCAATGACAAAAACAAAAAAAAATTATTTGCAGGTCAGGAGGTAAATGTATTTAAGAACTGTAACAACGTTAAGTTATAGTTATTTTTACATTAAATTTGCTATATTTAAAATTTTCTTTCCTGGTCTTCAAAGCTGCAAACCTGTCAATCACTTGATCAAAATCAATATCCTTCCCCGTATCACTTGGATTGGTTAAATGAGTTTGAAAATTTACATGTGATCGATTATACTTGATGAAATTCGATGAGACAGAGCAGTGTGTGATCTGTTAATAGGCAGTTTTAAAAATTGGTGTCGTCCCCCCCCCCCCGAGATGGTGTCACCCGGTGCGGTCCGCCCCCACACTCCCTTAGCTACGCCACTGCATTCAGTGGGTTATAAAACCTACTCACCCGATCCAATGCATTTCCCAACAGTGAGCTTGTCCAAGGCAATAATCAGTTTGTCCATGTCTTCTCTTGCTTCATCGTCAACCACAGATTCTAAGATCTGTTTTAATGTAGGGGATGAAGCTTCTCCGTTGCCTTAAGTAGTATATTGTATTACATAAAGTAATATCAGAATCTTTGAGCGATAATTATTTTAAATTAAAGAATCCATAAAAGTAAAGTTTTTAGTATGAATGCTTTATGTGTATTTTAGTACGACATGGTGATGGCTGCAGTTCTTAAGAGATCATTGTATAATATTTGCTTCACATTTCCTTTGAAAACAGGAAACACTAATGTTTGGTGTTTGGGTTTTGTGGCTGAAAAATGTGTTATAACGGCAAAGAATCTATGGGCCAAGGTTCAGCTCGATAGGATGACAGGAAAGGGGCCAATAAGCACTTTGAAGAATAAATATAAGAACTCTTAACGCTAAAGAACCGGAATGATTTAGATATGTTCGTATTCTTAAAAATAATCATAGTTATTTTCTATTATTTTACGGAAAACGAATAAATTTTAAATGAGTAAAAATATTTTAAATCCGTTTTTATTTTAGTAAAAGTTTAATTATTCTTGTTATAAATTACAAACACATTTAAATTAACTACTAAGAAACTATTTTAAGCATTTTATCTGAATTTAAAGTTACAAAATGTAATCAAAAAATTATGATCTAAGAATTACATCATAATCACATTTATCCGGAAGACCCAAACATCAGTTGTTTTAGTGCGTTGTTAATCAGTGCAGCAAAACTCCATAGTCATAGCATTCACTAATCTACTTAATAAATCATCCAAATAAGAACAAGCCATATGAAATGCTAATTGTTAGTTGTTTATATGGAACGGACTACAATCCGATGGAAGATTGTATTATTTTTTTTAATCAGAAAAAGGGGAGGGGGGTTGGTCATTTTGCCCCTGGCAGCACAAGATACGTCTCAAAATAAGGAATGAATATGATAAATAATTAACCTTCTTGCGTACATACATATCGGAGGTAGGAAATAGGATGTGTACATTTTTACGTGTATGACAATATATTAAAATCTTATGGTATTACATTTGTGAAAAAAGTGATGTTACATTCTCTTTTTACAAAAAAAACATATTTTACCAATTTAGAAAATCAATGTCGTTATCAAAACTTAGTAGATTTTTTAAAATATACCCATTAATATCAAAACCCAATCATTTTACACACTTGAAAATTAAATTTTGAAAAATTGAGAAGGGTTAATACTTTCTTTTTAAAAATATGAAAATATATTTTTGTTTTTACTTTGCGAAAAGTAAAGTGAGTGTGTATTTTTATGAGATTAACAATTAAAGAAAGAAGACACTCAAGTCTGTTATAGCCGTGAAAAACGGTTGCGAGATTCTTCTTTAGATAAAAGAATTCTTTGTTTTACTATTTTCTGATAATGCATGATTTAAAAAAACAAGGCAAAAGTGTGTTTAAATTGTTGATGTAGATAGAAATATATCAAGTTCCTTTCATATAAAATATCTGTATATCACACCTAGAGTTTTTGTTGTAAATTTAATATTATGTTTTTAACATTTTTTTTTATTTTAAAAAGTTTGAATTTAATGGCACGAAAAAGGGAAAATCTAAAGTATTTCCCTAGCGTAGAAATCATCCTTCATTTAACTTCCTTCGTGACAAAAGTGATATAATTAGTGATAATTTAGATTGGCTCATTTAAAGTCATGTTTAGAGGGGAATTATAGTTTAGGTGCGTGAAAAAGAGTAGGATAGGCGTATTATATGTAGCAGATAAAAATTATTAAAACTTAATGATGTTAGAAACGTAAATATCATTACATAGATACTTCTTTTTAAAGTTAGGAATTGTGATGAGGTTTTGCAATGGCAGGTAGAAACTATCGCAATGGACCTATCATTATTATCCCGATAACATCGGGTCATTTAGTCTAGTATATAAGAATGAGCTACAGTGACATAACGCAAAAGAGCCTATATGATTTAAGTACGTTCGGATTCCTAAAAAGAGTCACAGTTATTTTCTATTATTTTTAAGGAAATCGAATAAATTTAAATGCGCAAAAAATATTGTAAATCTGCATTTATTTTATAAAAAGTTAAAGTTAAATCTGGGTGGGGGGAGGGGTTGGTCACTTTGCCCCAGGCAGCACAAGATACGTCTCAAAATAAAGAAATTATTTTGCTAAATAATTAACCTTCTTGAGTACATACATGTCGGAGGTAGGAAATAAGATGTGTAAATTCTTACGTGGGTGACAACAGAGTTAACTTCTAGGGTATTATATTTGTGAAAAAATAAGATGTTACATTATCTTTTTTACAAATATTGGTATGTTAATTTTGCCCAAGGCAGCACAAGATACGTCCCAAAATTAAGGAATTTATTTAATTAATATTTAACCTTCTTGGGTACATACATATCGGAGATAGGAAAAAGGATGTGTACATTTTTACGTGGATGACAATATACTTAAATCATAGGATATTACATTTGTGAAAAAAGAGATATACAGATGTTACCAATTAAGAAAATCAATGACGTTAACAAATCTATGGTACATTTTTATGAGTATATCCATGAATATCAAAACCCACTTGAAAATTAAATTTTGACAAATGAATATGGGTTAGTAGTTTCTATTTTTTTTTAAATGAAAATATTTTTTTTTTTGTTACTTTGCAAAAAGTAAAGAGGTGTGTATTTTTATGAGATTAAAAATGTAACTTTTAAAAAAATGCAGTCAACTCTGATATAAGCATGAAAAACTGTTGCGAGATTCTTTTTAGATAGAAGAATTCTTTGTTTTACGATTTTCTGATAATGTATAATTTTTTATTTTTTTTAAAGGCAAAAATGTGTTTAAATTTATGTTGAAGATATAAATATATGTCAAATTCCTGTAATACAAAATATATTTATATCATATATAGAGTATTGTTGTAAATTTAAGATTAGTTGTTTTTTTAATTTCGAGAGAAAATGTTGAATTAAAGGACACGAAAAGGGGTAAATCTAAATTATTTCTCTAGCGTAGTAATTGTCCCGCCAACAGATCTGACCAAGACCAGCTAAAACAGGGTCTCAATCGGTTAGCTGAGTGGGACATGAGCTGGGACATGGAATTTCAACCTGCCAAGTGCCAGACAATATCAGTCTCTAGAAGTTGTTCTCCTCTACACTACCAATACGAACTGCACGGCCATATACTTGAGACAGTTTCCTCCGTAAAGTACCTGGGTGTTACCATTCAAAGAGAGGTCCGCTGTGACGAGCATATTAACAATGTATGTAACCAAGGCAAACAAGACCCTAGGGTTCTTAAGGCGAAATCTAAAGATTGGCAACTCCTGTGTAAAAGAAAGAGCATATAAAGCCATTGTCAGTCCGATTTTAGATTATGCATCTTTAGTCTGGGACCCATTTACCCAGAAGAGCATTGACAGGTTGGAAGTGGTCCAGCGAAGGGCGGCTCGCTTTGTCCTGAACCGATACAGGAATTCCTCTAGTGTTGGCAGCATGCTGGAAACACTAGGCTGGTCACCATTGGAGAAACGACGACGACAATCCAGGCTCTCCATGATGTACAAAATAAATAATGGGCTGGTCCCCTGTTCCAGTATTAAACAGAAACTCGTCTCTCTCCCCCATAGACAGCGACGAGGCCATGACAGGCAATTCCGGCTCATACCAGCAAGAAGCCAGTATAGAAACTGCTCATTCCTGACCAAGGCAATCAGGGACTGGAACAATCTTTCAAAAGAAACAGTTGAGGCGACAACACAAGACACATTTGCGTCTATTGCCTCAAGCCTTAAAACCCCCATTGAATGATTCCTTCATAAAGTAGCACTTGTAATCATTGAAATATCCTCATCAGCACCAGGCACAGAAACATTGCAAATCCCCTCTACATGCATAGGAGCCAAAATGATCAATAAGTTGATCGTGGGCCCTTAATATATATAGAAGAAGAAGAACTTCTTTAGTGACAAAAGTGATATAATTAGTGATAATTTAGACTGGGTAATTTAAGGTCATGTTTAGAGGGGGGGGGGGGGAGTAGTTTAGGAGGGGGAAAGGGTGGAGGGGGCGCGTATCTATATAGCAGATAAATAATTCTCTAAACTTAATGATGTTAGAAACGTAAATATCATTACATTTTAAAAGTTATGAATTGGGATGAGTTTTTGCGATAGCAGTTATAAATTATCGCAAGGACCTACCATTATTATCCCGATAACATCGGGTCATTTATTTATTTATTTATTTATTTATTTAGGCATTTTTATATAGCGCTTATCATAAAGCTCTAAGCGCTTTACAATTATTAAAACATGTAAACTAAGTAAATACAAATGAGACACTAGGATAGTAACTACTATTCTATAGAAACAATGAAAATGGCTATAAAACGAGGACACTTTGACACTTCAGGATTAAACCGAAACAGAAAATTAGGTAGGGCAAGGAGGGTGCATCACAGGTCATAGGCGGACCTAAACAGATGAGTTTTAAGGGACTTTTTGAAAATGGACGAGGTTTCACTATGACGTATATGGAAGGGGAGCTGGTTCCAGAACGTGGGCCCATTTATTCTAGTTTAACAGAAAGAAACACACGAAGAAAGGCAAAGTTAATATAATTATTTGGTGGTTGGCAGTGGGGGTGTAGTTAAGAATTGAAAAAAACATGCATTTAAGTAAAGTACCAAATTAGTGCCCCCCCCCCACCCAGGTTCGCAACGCACATTTTTTCACGCCCTTAAACTAAATTAATATTCTAATGACCCACCCATTTTTACACGGCAGATTTATCTCAACAACTATTTCCGTTAAAAAAAAAATATTGAGCACCAAACGCACTTGCGATATTTTCAAGAATTTCATTAGTGCAGTTATCGGGCATTTTATTTCGTGAAATCAGTGTTATCTGGTAACGTTAAAACTGATTTTTTTTTTAGTTTGGACTGAAAATTTGATAGAATGCTCTGTCATCGGGAATCCATGTGCCAAGCTACAGCTCGATAAAAAGACACCAAGTGGGTCATTTAGCCCTCCGAAGATTTCGCTACAATAACACGAACAAAAGGGAAGTTAATATAAAGAATTTTAAAGTTGATACGCATAAACAAAGATCCAACCAATTCAGCACAATAAAAGATAACTTTTTAAAAAAATACTTTATAAAAAAAATTACACATTTAAACAACTTAATGTGTATCCTTATACTTTGACTGCAGTTTAAATTAAATGTCTTTTGTTTATAGTTGCAATTAAAAAATAATAATAATTACTTGGGCTTATGGACATAACTCCTGAAAATAAAAATTCCCCAAAATTATGACACTTAAAAAATCCTGAGTTGTTTTCACTCTGGGCTACAGAAACTGTAAGATTGTATTATAACGAATTATAAAACACATGCGTTATGGCTTATACTCAACTTGTAAGGATGTTCAACACTAAAGTTTTAGACCCAGAAGTTTTTAAAGCTAAACAAAAACAAAAAACGTCGAGAGAAGAAACTGATTAAATCTTTACCTAGGCGTGCCTCTGCCAGATCTCTAAACGAATTGATTTGATTTTTCTTTAGTCTTGATTTCTTCAGTTTTATCAGTAAAATTACTGTAACTATTAACAGCAGCACAATGAAAAGACCAGAAGCACCTGCTCCGTAGGCAGCTATAAAGTAAAATGTTTCAGGGGCGCTTCCATCCAGTGATACCGTGACTTGTCCGAGTTCACGTTTATAGTTTCCAATCTCAATGGTCACCATATAGCTAGGCTGTGGTGGGTCTGTGGGTTGTTTTAGTGACGGGGTCGTTGTTGTGGAAAGGGAGTATAGTGACACAGATTTATTATCATTAGTAATTATACTATCTATTGCACGTTGTGATGGCCCCACAGGCTCCGGCGTCGTTGTCCCGACAGTAGAGTTTGTGAAGTTTGTGACTTGAGTGACACTTGTCTGGTCTGTTACATCACGTATGAATTTATCAATGAAATTTCGTGCATCACACTCAAGAACATCAACTTCTACTTGTATGACGGGACATCGCTGATCTCCGACCATCACTTTTATGTCTGTTTTATTTATATCTTTGGGAATATCCTGACCCTGTGGTATAATAGTTGTTACAAGAAATTATTATTAAATCTATATTATACACTGATTAAATGCATTAAAACCATTATGACATTAAACCATATGCTTACCTTATGATGACATCAAAAATGGATTAATTTATCATAACACTGACATGAATAAATCTGTACTTATAATGATAGAATATGACCGCTATTCCACTTACTACATACGTAGTATTTATTTTTTTGCATACACACATTCAGGTCACAAGCATATATACATATAATGTACATGCAACTAAGTGAGAACAGTAAAATTTTCTTAAAATTTTCATATAAAATTCTGTTGTTGTTTAAACACACGCATACCTTTTTTAAAAATATGGACATTTCGTTACAAGTTCACTTACAGTATTATATTATGTTGTGTATTATATATGTGTATTATTTAAAAAATTTGATTCGACACTAAACATTCAAGTCGTATTTGTATGAAATCTTCTCCGTCAACAAACTTATGTTGGAGCCAGGCAGAATCTTGTAAAATAAACGGCCCATCACCTGATATAAAGGCCCCCCCCCCCATAAAACTCAATGAAACACAGCCATGTGGACACACTATAGAAATATCTAGTTTTCATGGATCTATGCAAGTTCACCAACATGCGCAATTAAACAAATTCATTTGTCTCTTACTGCTACCCCCCCCCCCACCTCCCTTAACAAAAGACACTAGATACACATTCCCATAAGTTGTAAGTTTCTTTCAGGAAATGTAAGAAAGAAATCTAAGCATAAACAATGACGGACTGCCACCCCCCCCCCCACCTCCCTTAACAAAAGACACTAGATACACATTCCCATAAGTTGTAAGTTTCTTTCAGGAAATGTAAGAAAGAAATCTAAGCATAAACAATGACGGCCTGGTTCTCTTTCCTTTCATCCAACATGGCACTTTATAAAATAATCAATAATTGCACTCAGTGTCGAATGGTTTGATATTTCTTGAAGTCAATCCAATTCATTACTGGGTCAGCATCGACGAGAAATGAGATTTTAAGTAAAAATAATACAAAAAGAAAAAAATGTATAAAAATTCTCTGATATAGGAAATACCTTGACATTTTAAAGCTGGTTGGTGTTGTAGCAAACGATATTAATAACCGAAGTAACGCTAATTAATGCTCTATTTATCGCAATCTTTCTTATCAGTGTCAGATCTGGACTCTTCATAAAAAATCTCGAAGAAAAGAAACGCCTTTTCCACTGTGAGAGATGACATTCTACAAACGAGGAGATGTTAAAAAAAAAAAAATTAGCATCCTGCGTTGCAAGCCTTTAATTGCAAGAACTCTGGTTTCAGGGCCAGGTGAATGCCATGACATCAGTGGATCGATTGTGCTAAAGACCCACTAAAAGACCACAACATCAACATTCAGCAGGCCTTACACCGGCCCCGCAACGCTTACTCCGTAAAAGCGAACAGAAGAAGAAATAGATACTACTGAATTACCTTCAACGAAAGGGTTGGTTTGCTTGCAGAGAGCATAATGTTATTTGAAGATATGCTGTCAAAATGCGGATCACGATAAATACGTATCCTCTTTGGTATTTCTTCCCCGATGACAATTTTCTTAGCGTTCATTCTTATTTCAAGGTTCGCCTCAATGACAGTGTAGATTTTAAAATGATGTTCTGTAAAGCTGTGAACTTTTGGAGTACAGCAAAGTATGTCCGTTGTATTTTCTTGATAGCTACAGTTGCCTTGCTCAGCCTGCAGGATTAGATGAAAAGAAGAAATGAAAGGATTGACCGTTATAGAAAACATATATTAACTTTTAAATTTAAGATATATATGCCAAATCACATAATTAAAAATAGGCAATTTTATAAGAGAGAACCAGTAAATATATAAGAATATGAAAACCGCGAGATTGACAGCGTAGAGGTAAGACTTTAGGGCAATTTGAGCGTGTGAATGTGATATATAAAGGAGAGTATGAATGAGAGTAAAGAAATGAGAATATGGAAATGAGAGTATGGGTATGAGAGTTTAGCAATGAGAGTATACGAATTAGAGCATAGGAATAAGAGTATAGAAATGATAGTATGGTAATGAGACTATGGGAATTAGAGTATAGAAATGAAATGAGAATGTCGAAATGAGAATTTGGGAACCAGCATATGGGAATGAGAGTATAGGAATGAGATCATATTTGGGGAGTTTAAGTTTGGGGAGTGGATCAAGCAAATATGGTTATAACTTGTCCCATATAAGAATAGTCTTGAAATTCTTTTGTCCTAGATTTTTAATCTCTGCGCTTTTCCCTATTATATATTGAATAAAACTGCTATAAACGCCTACAAACTGTTTGTGTTATTGTAACGATCCTCGCTACCTTTACTAATCATTGTATTACATCACTACTTATATTACGCCCCTGGCTATGCTACTAGTCTATAAGTAGAAACACGGTTCCATTACCAAGTTAGCAACAAATTCAACAACCGCTAAATACAAAGTTTTTAGTATTAAATAATAATTTTTTTTATTAATTTATTTTATAGAAATATTATAATGTCCCACCAACTTTCACAGCGCAGATTTATTTCACCAAGTATTGCAGAAAAGCAAAAGAAAATATTACGCGTTTGCGACATTTATTATTTTTGTTTAAGAATCTCATTTAGCGCAGTTGTCGGGAATTTCATTTCGTGAAATCAGTGGCATCATAGTTACTTCGTTTTCCCATTGAAAAGCAGGAAAAACCGACATTTGGGGGTTGGGGCTGAAAAATGTAAAGTGTCTATGTGCCAAGTTTCAACTCGATAAATTGACGGGAAAATGGGTCAGTTAGCCGTTCGAAGATTTAGCCACACACAGAGATAGAAAGAAAGACAGACACGAATAAAAGCGAAGTTGATATTAAGGATTTAAGACACAAAAAAGGTCAAGATTAAGGTAAAATTCCTGTTTCAATTATTGTCCTCAGATAGGAGAATTTACCACTACCGGAAATTGGTACGAAAGGAATTAGCTCAAATGGACATTGTTCGACGGCAGTGTGTTGGAAAAGGAATTTTTTTCAAAATTAAATATTTAAATGGAAAGTTATTTATTATTTTTTTTAAAGCTTCTTTCAAGGGAATGTCCAAATGAGAAATTAGCGAAAATGTAAACTGTAAAATAAAATTTATTTTTTTTGCAAACACCCTCCCCCCATCTTTCTCTCCATTATTTCATTTCGAACAAACTTCCGTTTGAACAAATATAATTTGAACAAATTTATTTCGTACACATTTCAGCTAACCGAATTTTTATTAGATTTAATTCCGCTATTCACCTTGTAACTAGCGTTCAAATCCCATGCTAGTGTATATGGAAACACCCTCCCACCCCCCTAACCCATCGCCCTGCCATGTATCCCCACGAAGAGAAATGTTATCGAGGTCGAAGAGGTCAAGAGTTTTTTATGGGATAATGTTTTTATAAAGTTATCCTATCGTACTCCCATGATGGCTCCCAGGAGATCAGGATCGACCTGAATATTACACCACTACAAAGATCTTGTCTACTTTAACCCGGAGTCAAGAGCTGATGCCTTGGTTTCGTGATGCATATGTAAAAGGACTAGCGATTCGGTATTTTATTAAATGTACGTAAGTTATTCAGTTCCCAGACTTTGTTCTTTGCTCTGATACTCTTAATAATTCTTATTGAAGATGTCATTATTTTTATGTTGAGAACATATTATTATCGCATCTGGTGCTAGGCGGTCGTGTAGTGAAAACTGAGTCAACCCCACGCTTGTGGTCTGGAGTTCAAAGAACAAGTCAAGCAAAAGCAATCGCCAGCATTCAGTGCGGATGGGACCCGTTAACCCAGATGGAAACTGGTCTAAGAGAACGAAACTCTTGAGTCAAAACGCGGAGAAGGAGTTCCATAGGCGGATACATTAATACAATGAAAAATTCTAACAATTCCTGCGGCACAACTGATGCCAAACTGTATCATCCATATGGCGTTTCTTGGGCTATCCAGGTTCATGGAGAGAGGCGATTTGATGTACAGGGACCCACATTATAGTCCTAAAGAAAAAACTCTCTGGCCTTGTGATTTCGTCCCGTGAAGTTTACACCATTGTCACTTTATGACGGACAATGACCTTGTTCTTCTACTAGTCATTTTATCACGCTTTGAAAAGTTTAACTATCTCATTGCGATTGTGGATTCAGTTTGATACGCTTTATTTGTATCTAGAATTATTGTGTACATTAAAAATGTGTGCATTATCCATGGCTATTATTGAATAAAACGTATATTCCTTTATTCAGAGAGAGATAGAGAGAGAGTTTTCCCCACGTACTACACTAGGAGACGTTGTTGTCCTTTCTTTAGTAAAACCTTTATACCCCCCCCCCTCTTTTTTAAATTCCTCTAGAGAAACTCCCAATTAAAATGACACAATATTATTAATTTTATAATCATTTAAGTAAATTTTTCTGTTTATTTTTATTTTCCCCACGTACTACACTAGGAGACGTTGTTGTCCTTTCTTTAGTAAAACCTTTATACCCCCCCCCCCCTCTTATTTAAATTCCTCTAGAGAAACTCCCAATTAAGATGACACAATATTATTAATTATCTAATCATTTAAGTAAATTCTGCTGTTTATTTTTAGTGCATCAATCAAAATACCGAAAGTTTCTTTATGACTACTTGGCTACTGTGCACTCAAAAGTTTCTTTATGGCTACTTGCTCTTTAAAATATTTAACGCACGGTCTAGACGATGCTATGATTTAGTGTTTTTTTACACTTCGTGTACGAATCGTTCCCAAAGAAAGTGATGTATTTGGTTCTGTCATGGATCCTACTTAACAATGACTGTCACGGAGATCCCATCCAACGCTGAATATCACGGGGATTCTATCAAATAATGAATGGCATGTGAATTTTACATAATTATAAATGTCATGGGGTATTACCTGAAGATGAATGCCATAGGGATCCTATCCACCGATGATTTTCATGCGTTTAAAAATGTATAATTATTTTAAAAAAGCTTACGTCACTGCCCTTCATGGTGTCGTAATTAAAAACGATTGCAAGTTGGGAAGACGCGATGCTGTCAAGGTTTGTACCTGATAGAGTCATTGTTGTACCACCGCTGGAGAAAGCATACGTAGAGTTAGGCAATCGATAATTCAAAAAATACAACATCGAATAAATGGGTTTATAATGCTTATCATAAGTCGTTGTGCTCTGTATGTATGTATGTATGGCATCTTTCCGTCTGCGGGAGACGATAGATTATCTTTATTGCTTGGAGGTCTTGGTGTGGCTGGTGAGACCAATCCTCGAATGACAGTCTCTGTTACATTTCCCACACACGAATGCGGTGGAGCAGTATTTACCGGCCTCCCTCCCCGCTCTTTTTGCAGCTGTTTCCGCCATCTTTTGATCCTCGGCATGTAGTGATCCTGCCTTCACGATGCCCCGCCATGAGGATCAATCCTCTGCCAGCTCCTCCCAGTTTGAGATGTCGATGTTGGCCGACTTCATGTCTCTTTTGCATATGTCTAAGTATCTCAGACGAGGCCGTCCAACTGACCTTTTCCCTGTCGCCAGCTCGCTGTATAGCACGTCCTTTGGTATGCGACCAGGTTGCATTCGCTTGACGTGTCCAAGCCAGCGGAGGCGTCTTTGGATTAACATGGCTGGGACGCTACACATGTTTGTTTGGGACAGGACATCCGTGTTNATTAGTGAATTTACTTTTAAATTTGCTTTTCATCCCCCCAAACTTCAGTAACTGCTGACTCCCAGTGGCGTGGGAAGATGGAGGAGAGTGGACTTCATCCCCCCCCCCGGGTAGCATCTTTTCAAAGAAGGGTGTGGCACAAATCTTGTCTTGCCTTGGTCGTCACTAACCATAGCTGTGCCACTGTTGATCCCGTACATTAATATACATAACAGAACACACATTTTAATAAATTAATAATAATTAAGTGAAAGTTGAAATCCCAGCTATGTGTTTTCGGTTATATGGTACATTTTTATCGAATATTACATTTTTTTTAAAAATCATTTTGGCCCTACATTAAAAAAACAACTCTTTTTTTAAGAAAGGTATTTTAAAGACAAGGTATTTTTAAGAAAAGGTATTTTTAAGAAAGGTATTTTAAATACAAGCTATTTTAAAGACAAGGTATTTTGAAGGAAAGTTTATTCACCTTTGAATAGAAGCAAGTGGATAAATTTTAGTTATGACAGGATCATGTTTGTAGCAGAAGTTTCCGTTGGTCAACTTCTGGTTGAAATCATCAATGTATATTTCTACATGACCACAGGCAGCTTTGTTGTTCTTTCTTGTAGAGCACTTTATGCTTCTGTGGATACATAGGAAGAACATGAACTTTGGAAACGACGAACAGCTTTACACGTTTAAAATATTGATTATTTAGAAATGTGGACAAAAATTTATGATTAAAACATTGGTTATTTAGAAATGTAAAAAATATCATCCTATAATTAAAATATTAGTTACGTAGAAATATAAATATATTTTCTATAATTGAAGCATTAAATTATTTAAAGTAAATAGTTTCTTATTAAAATAGCACCAAAATTTAATTATTCAAATATTGTACAAACTCATTTGTTGCAATTTTATCACCAATAATGTCACATTCGTTTCCTGCGACGATAATTCTGGATCTGCTGCCGATGTTAAGATGCTGACCTTTGACCTCTAGTAAAGTGCCACCAAACAGAGGTCCGAAATCTGGTTGAAAGGATTGGACCATAGGTGACTGCGAAAAAGTGAATAAAAATGAACTTAGGGTGACTGAAAATTTTTTTAAAAAATGAACTTGGGGTGACTGAATAATCAAAAACATTCAAAAACGTTGAAATAAACAAAAAAAAATATTTAAAAAAACTTTAAAACTCTGGTGTTTACATGAAAATATAAATAAATTCATTAAAAATTATTTTGCGACATGAATTAAATAGCTGCATATCTTAATTCCTTAAAACGCACAGCAAACATTTGTTTATTGTTTAAAATAAAGAGCATTCCGCATTAAATTCACAACACATTGGAGTAAAGCATCATCAGAATCTCATTGTTCCTACCCGAATTGGAGCTTGCAGAAATTAACATGTCTAGGATATTAGGATCACTTTGATCAATAAGGACAGAATGCATTTTAGGACACTAAGATTACTTTGATCAATAAGGACAGAATGCATTTTAGGACATTAGGATTATTTTGATCAATAAGGACAGAATGCATTTTAGGACACTAAGATTACTTTGATCAATTAGGACAGAATGCATTTTAGGACATTAGGATTACTTTGATCAATAAGGACAGAATGCATTTTAGGACACTAAGATTACTTTGATCAATAAGGACAGAATGCATTTTAGGACACTAAGATTACTTTGATCAATTAGGACAGAATGCATTTTAGGACATTAGGATTATTTTGATCAATAAGGACACAATACATTTTAGGTCACACGAGATGGTCTAGGTTAATCAAGCTTCTAGTCTTTCATACTAGCTCTGAGTCAGAGAAGCCTGTCCGTGTCCAGGTGTGATGAAATCAAAGTGGACATTAAAATCCCAATAAAGTGATGAATTAAAAGCACCTTGTTATAACGAGGACTGAGCCCAGTGCTATACAGTGCGAATGGCGGACCTGCGTGCCTGGGTCCATTTAGACTCAATGCTATTCGGGTGTCATTTGTGGTAGTTTATTTAACGAACTGAAGAAGTAGGTTTACAAACATGTAGTCCATTCAATTACAGTGGAACCCCGCTATAACGCGATGATCGGGGGTCCATAAAATCGGATCGCGTTAAAAGCGGGGTTGCGTTAATGCGCGGTTTAACAATATTTAACTTTTTTCAGAGAACGTATACGTATTACTATTTATAATTCTACCGGAAGAAAGCCTCGTTTTCGGCATTAATTTTGATGCTAGTTTGAACGTGGTGCGTTTAAGGGCTCATTTTCTACGATATTTTGAAAAGTTGTGATTTTTTTTCGCTTTAAAAAAAGGCTTTCCAAGCAATGGATAAAATTTTCAAAGAACTTAGGCCTGATGAAGTAAATGAATTTCAAATTTCGGGAGCCATGCTACGACCGCGTTATATCCGAATTCGCGTTATGGCGGGGCGCGTTATAGCGGGGTTCCAATGTATCTTTCATTTGATACCTCATTTTGTCTTACAAACCCAACTATAATTTTTTTTTTTTAAATCCCAACCTCTCACTGCTGGTACCCGGGTGCGAATAGTCGCAGCCTTAGAATAAGCGTCTTTTCACCACAGCAGTTAATTCCCAGAAAATTGTGGATGAATCATACACCTAGTAATAGTTTTGTGCACAAGATTCTAACGTTTGAGTTTATATTTAAAAAAAAAAAAAAAAAAAAAAAAAGAAAAAAAAAAAAAAAAAAAACAAAAAGCAAATAAAAATTCATTTAAATTATATTAATGTGGTAGTATGTATGACTGACAATTATTGCTGTGTGTATTGCTTGAACTTTGTGACCTGATTGGCCTCTGTTGTTGTCATGTTGTATGACGGGACGTGGTGAGTTGTTTTCATGAATGTTAAACCTAAAGGTGTAAATATTGGTTGGAGAAGAGGAGTGAGTGATTATGTGATGTGAGGTATAAAAGAATGTATAATGAGGAAAACACACAACACAGACGAGTTAGGATTGTATTTTACTATTGCAATTATAATATACTTCTTAAAACGTATGTGGAAAAACAATTCCAAAAAACTAGCTAATGAATCGTATTTTTAAAAAAACAAACCTTTATGTAGCAGTGGTGTAATGAGAGTGTTGTGGGAGTGTAGTGAGAGTGTAGTGGGAGTGTTGTCGGGAGTGTAGTGAGAGTGTTGTGGGAGTGTAGTGGGAGTGTAGTGAGAGTGTTGTGAGAGTGTAGTGAGAGTGTTGTTGGAGTGTAGTGAGAGTGTTGTGGAGTGTAGTGGGAGTGTAGTGAGAGTGTAGTGGGAGTGTAGTGAGAGTGTTGTGGGAGTGCAGTGGGAGTGTAGTGGGATTGTAGTAAGAGTGAAGTGAGAGTGTAGTGAGAGTGTAGTGAGAGTGTAGTGAGAGTGTAGTGAGAGTGTAGTGGGAGTGTAGTGTGAGTGTAGTGAGAGTGTAGTGACATTAAGAAACTAGTCTGATCACTGTAAATAATAATGAAATTTTAAAATGAAAAAAAAAAAAAAGAATAGATACACATATTACACACACCCACTCAACCCTACACATTTCTAAAATTCTCAAGCAACCCCGGGCCTTTTGTTGGATTGCAACCTGAGAGGGTCGTGAGCGACAGGTTGAGAATAGCTGCCCTAACCTTTCAACAAAACAAAATTAATCGTGGACCGTTAGAGTTGCGTGTCGTTGACGGTGATTGATGTTCGTTTTTCTGATACCAATGTATTATTCTAATCAATATTTGCATCATTTGGTGATTACTACCCTTACTTTACTTCATTTAAGCCAATAGCTAAACTTATTAAATGTGTGCTAAACATTAGTATTATTGACTTGCATGGCAGAACTTAGGAATGAAACGCACGCACGAATACATACACGCACACATACACATATGCACACACCTACGTAATCACAAACTCACTCACTCACTCACTCACATCCAAGAACCCATGCACAAACACACACTCACACACACCCCCCCCCACATCCACCCACACCCAGGCTCAACCACGCGCACCGTACTCACACACTCACACTCCCTCACTGGCAACTCTGTAACATCAGTACATCTCTGTACATCCTGTGAGTGTCCAGATCATAATTAAAGATATGGATCTTACTAAAACAATTAGTTACATTAATTTCGCAGGCGGTTCAAAATAGTTTGGGAGTTTTGCAGTTTCTTTTAGTTTCTCACCAACCGCTTGTCAGTTTTCTATTGTTTTAAAAAATTTAATTCGGATAACATGTACAATTACTGTCAAACCCGGTTATGTCGATGGCCTCGGATTTTGCCAAGAGCTTCGAGATAACAGATGATCGAGATAACCGAAAACCAATAAGGCGGCAATACATTAACGATAAGAGAAGTGGTCTCTGCTGTATATAAAAAATATGAACTGCTCTATACATGCACTTTTCATTTCTTCCCCATTGGGTTGAACACATTATAGAATATGAGAAGAAAACTCTTTGTTTTTTTTTACAACTGGACCTGGTTCCATTTTGTTTGCGTCCGGATATGTGCGCGGGTATTTGCCGGGTGGGCTAATACTCAGCATTTCCAGGCATCCGGTTTAGTAACCAGCTCAGCCAAAATACATACCGTGTGGCTATGGTTCGTTCCAGTTTATTGAAAGTCACTGGCGTAGGTACAAGATGATTGAGAAAGTGATCCAGCAATTATTTGAGAGCGGCATTTTCATCTTGTCTGTATGGCTTATGTTTGTTAATTTGTGGTGTTAGTGAGTGAGGAGCTTTAGGTCATGGACCATCCCGGGCGTCAATAAATCTAGCTACTAGGGTGTTAAGTAAGAGAATTTTTTTTTAAATTATGATATACGTTATTGAAAGTTTTACCAGAAATATCAGTGTTTGATCTGTTTCAAGTTGAAATGGTGTAGTCTCGTTGTGATTATCCTGTGATATTGACCAGCTCACTGTGACCTTACACGACTTGGTAGTGTTTGTGGCGTTTAAAGGTTTCACTGTACAGGTAATGTTGCTTTAATGAGAAGGAGATGCACTTTTTTGAATAAAAACATGATACATTTGAGAATGAAAGAGATATAGTTTAATTTCAAATGAACATTAAAATACAAACGATTTAAAAACACTGAGCATTAAGAAATTTCAAATGAATACGTCCTAATGAATTTTTGATGCTTCTAATGAATTTTTGATAATCCTAATGAATTTTTGATATTCCTATTGAATTTTTGATAATCCTAATGAATTTTTGATATTCCTATTGAATTTTTGATACTCGTAATGAATTTTTTATACACATAAATGTAAATAATTTTGACTAAAATAATCGATATGTTAAAATTGTCTTATGTTATAAAATATACCTTTGATTGTATATGATGTTACCACACGTGTCATCACATATGGTCACGTTGATGTTTGTAAAATTTTTCCAAGAATTACCATACAGAGTTATTTGAGTTCCTCCTTCCCTTGGGGCATACCTTGGACTGATCTGTCGAGTAATGTCAAAATAAACACAATATGAGTCAGCATAGACTTTACGCGACACGGCCTGCGGAACAAATGTAGGTTAATTTTGGAGTGGTTGGTAAGAATAAACCAATGAGGGCAACTAAAGTAACATTGTCACGTTATCTCTCTTTGGTAAGATGAACTAATTTCAAGTCTTACATCTCTGGCAACATCACATTTATATTTAAATATTACATACATAGTTGGGAATATCGTAATTTTAAGTCTCGAAACAGGTTGAACTTTGTTTCAAGCAGGGACCAGGTTCGTGCCTAGGGGTGTGTCACAAATGACTGGGGTGGGGGTTAAGAACAGAACTCCACAATGTTCTTCAGATAATGTATAGGTTGGACGGAAATTGCTGCGATTTTAAGGAGGGAATCGTTAGGCGAATGGGGTACGGTTAAAAGATTCTCGCATCTTTTAGATTGGCGGGATGAATTTTTACAAAATGTTATGTCTCAGGTCTTCCAGACTTCGCATGATATTTTGGTGTTAACGACGGAAGTACTTAATTGACCGGAAATGATGAGGTTGTGAGGGGTTAATAGCTAGCATTCCTGGACCACCTATAAGGGAGTAGAGAATGGTATGTAAGATAGAACTCTTCGTGACATGGGAGAGAGAGAGAGAGAGATTCGTGGACAATCATTATGAAATGGTAGACGCAACTGTACTAGACATAGTCAAAGATAGAACTAGTAAAATACCATAAGTCAAGTGTTAGAGTTAGTAAAGAAGCTTTACTGAGTTTGTTATATTAAATTCATTAATACATCTCATATCTATAACTGTTGGTGAGGAGTTGCTTGATCATTCGTTAGTGTTCTGTGATTTCTTCGTTGTCCTTCTCAACGCATGGACTAGCGAAAAATCACAGAGAGTAGCGGCGCCTTAACAGTCACTACGACACTATTACCACTTGGTTCGTGACCATAAGTTTGGACAACACCTGACAATATCATCCCACATGTGACAGGGTGTGACTGAAGCACGGACCAGTTTCTTACATAGGGCTGTGACGGAAACATATACACGTTTCTTATCTAGGGATGTGACTGGAACATGGACCAGTTTCTTACCTAGGGCTGTTACTGAAACATTGACCAGTTTCTTACCTAGGGCTGTTACTGAAACATTGACCAGTTTCTTACCTAGGGATGTGACTGGAACATGGACCAGTTTTTTACCTAGGGGTGTGACTGGAACATGGACCAGTTTCTTACCTAGGGGTGTGACTGGAAGATGGACCAGTTTCTTACCTAGGGATGTGACTGAAACACAGACCAGTTTCTTACCTAGGGATGTGACTGGAACATGGACGAGTTTCTTACCTAGGGGTGTGACTGGAACATGGACCAGTTTCTTACCTAGGGGTGTGACTGGAACATGGCCCAGTTTCTTACCTAGGGGTTTGACTGAAACATTGACTAGTTTATTACCTAGGGTGTGACTGGAACATGGACCAGTTTTTTACCTAGGGGTGTGACTGGAACATGGCCCAGTTTCTTACCTAGGGGTTTGACTGAAACATTGACTAGTTTATTACCTAGGGTGTGACTGGAATATTGACCAGTTTCTTACCAAGGGGTGTGACTGAAACATGGACCAGTTTCTTACCTAGGGGTGTGACTGAAACATTGACTAGTTTCTTACCTAGGGATGTGACTGGAACATGGATCATTTTCTTACCTAGGGGTGTGACTGAAATATGGACCAGTTTCTTACCTAGGGGTGTGACTGAAGCATGGACCAGTTTCTTACCTAGGGGTAGCGGAAGGGGCGGCACTTCCTATTTTGTTATTACATTACTATGTAATAGTTATGTGTGTGTGAGTGAGGGAGGAGCATTTTTGGGAGTTCACCCTGGGTATATTTAGTCAGGGTACACAAATGGGTAACAAAGGACAGTGAGCACACATTTGCCTCGTAAAGAACGTGCTAAAAATGTACCTGAAATCCGGAAGTCAAACGTAGACTGGACCAAACCCAAAAGTAATAAAAAATCTTGACCAGTTTGTCTTTATCCATGGCAGGCTTGAATCCACGCCCATCAGTCCCTGAAAAAAAACGAATTTGTCAAATGGGAAGTGAAATATGTACATCGGCCACTTGATATAACGTGACACAGCTCGTACACTAATAGAACAGCAGATGGAGTGCACTAGCAACTATAAAAACAGATCTGGTAGTGCAGTAACAAATATATTAACCATCTGGTAGTGCGCTAACAATTTTATCAGCAATCTAATTAACCCTTTCTTTCCATCTAACATCGAAAAAGTGCAAATAAAATGATGAGCTATTCACGTCCTTGACATGTACGTTTAGGATATAATTAACTATATTAAAATTCTCTAAACTCGGATTCCTTTACTACGCATTGTTTTAAATTTTCTAAAAAAAACAACATATAAACATAATTCCGTGTATTGAAAGAATATCGTTATTTATTTTAATCAGTCACATAATTGGGGTTTGAATATTGATATCAATATAAACCAATTGCATCTTCAAAAGGTTTTGCTCTTAGTCGGATGAATGATCCGTGATTTAGTGAGTGGCATTTGGCTGCACGTAATGGCTTAACCGGCATATTAAAACTATTTCTAAACGTTAAGTTTTTATTTCTCTATAAAATTATAAAATCAAATTTTTCGTAATGAAATATAGGTAAACCTGATCAAATGTTAAAAAAATCAAAGCTAAAATTTGTTAGGGAATATAAACAATATAAAAATAAAATAATTATATATATTCAATTTTTTTTAAAAAAGGTAAAAGAACATTATTAGTTTTGTTCACGCCCGGTTATTTACTTGAGGATTATAAAAAAACTAAGTTTAATTTTTTTGTTTAAATTAAGTTCTTAAAAGATTATTATAATTTTTTCATTCGTGGACTTTGAGTTTGATTGAAAAATGTAGGTAATTTGATATCATTTGAAGAAATTCAAATAACATAAATTTACAATTAATTTCGCAATATTAAAACCCCAAATACAAAAATATGAAGCTTGGGCTTTCACGAGAATAGCGATTATGAATTAATAATTATACAAAGAACAGCGTCACGTTCAAATCGTTTCAGATGCTTAAAATAGTTCTTTAATTGTTATTTTAAATGTGTTTCTGATTTATAATATTAATACTTATATATATTATTAAATAATAATTAACATACATATTCTGGAGAAGGTCTGAGATTACTCTCTTATGACCCCGGGTAGTAAATTGGCTACCAGCTCCATCTGTTGAGCTGAGCCATACAACATTTTCCTCACAAATGGCTCTCCAACCGCCCTGGCTTCCCCCGGGACATCTAGTGATAGACATTCGGTCAACAGGTGCACTAGTGTCTCCGGGGCCAGGCTGCAATGCCGGAAGGTAGGATCTCTGTTGTTATTCAGCCACCAGAAGTTTGTGCCTATGGGGCAATGCTCGGTGCGCATCTGCGTCACTAAGTCCTGCTGTCTGGGGCCTAACCCCACACCATGGGTCTTGTTTGCTAGGAGTCGGCTGTTTTGAAAAGACGCCTCTGGGGGGGGGGGTCGTTCTGTCTGCCCATAGGCTGTACGACTTCGTCCTCAAATGGTCTGCCAGCATGTTCTTAATTCCCAAATAAGATGTTGGTACTTCTGATGATGCTGGGCCGCCCCGGTTTTCGCCAATACCCGCTTTCTCATTGCCACTAACGTTCAAATGACCTTGTATCCAATGCACTGTGACCTTGTCTCCTATTTTACTGATTTTGTGCGTGTCATCGATGATGACGTCAACAAAGTGAGTGGTGCCTGGTCTCTTTCTCAAGATCTGTAAAGCAGATCTTGAGTCCGAGTTCACGATCACATCGAGCCTAGCAAGCTCCGTCTCTTTCAACGTGTGATAAACTCTCTTTAGGGCCCTGTGAAAAGCCTCAAGCTCCACATCGCAAATTTAATGCTGCATTCCCAGAGGGCCTCGAGAGTTTTTCATTTGATGGTCCCCTTGCTGGGTTAAGTATGAGAGCACCATACCCAGCAGTTCTTTCTCTCAGAGTGGTAGAGCTGTCCGTGAACACTTTTAATGGTATGTTTAAAAACACAGCAATGGTCTCAAGGGCAGCCACTTTTTGAACATGTTCAGGGCTGCGTCTCTTCACTGCTGCATCGGTCAAGGCCAAATGTATGGAGGGACGTGACGGTTCTGCATATGGCGGATTGACTGGGATTAGGGTCAGACGTTATCTATTGCGAGGCAGGTAAAAGTTACGCTCCGGCCTTTCCCGAAAGAATTTTGCCTCTACATGGCGTGACCGAACAGTAAGGTTGAGCAGACTACCCGAAGCCAAAAACTCACATCCCTACGTCTCTTTCCCAAGGCAAAGGAGACGGGTTTTTTGGTAGCTTCTCCCCGAGAGAAGGTCATAAAATAAAGCCTAGACACTATTAAATTATAAGGCTGCTAAAAATATTAAATACCAGAATATATGACCCGATGTTATCGGGATAATAATGGTAGGTCCTTTGCGATAATTCTACCTGCTATTGCAAAAATTATTCACAATTCCTAACTTTAAAAAGCAGTATCTAGGTAGTGATATATACTTTTCTAACATCATTAGGGTTTGAAAATATGTATCTAATATATTTTATACGCCTACCCTACTCCCTTTAGCACCGATAACTATATTTTCCCCTTCTTGGTTTTAAATTACCCAATCTATTATATCATTAATTATATATTTTTTCCACTAAGAAGTTAATTGAGGGACGATTTTCTATGAATAGAGAATTAATTTAGATTTACCCCATTTCTTTGCCCTGAAACTACAACTTTTTTTTTCTCTAAAATTTGTGAAGACACAATCAGAAAATCGTAAAACGAAGAATACTTTGATCCAAGGAAGAATCTCGCAACTGTTTTTTACGTCTATAACAGACGTGTGAGTATTTTCTTTAAGAATTGTTAATCTTATCAAAAATACACACCCACTTTAGTTTTCTCAAAGTAAAAACAAAAATATATTTTCAATTTTTTGAAAGAAACTATTAACCGATCTCAAATTTTTAAAATTAAATCTTCAAGTGTGTAAAATGATTGGGTTTTGATATTCATGGATATACTAATATAATTGTATCCACGATTTGTTAATGCCATTGATTTTCTTAATTGGTAAACATATGTTTATTTGTAAAATAGAATTTAAAATTTCTTTATTGCTATCCACGTAAAAATGTACACATTTTATTTCATACCTCCGATATGTGTGTATCCAAAAAGGGTAGTTATTTATCAAATTCATTCCTTTATTTTGAGACGTATCTTGGGCCGCTTGGGGCAAAATGACCAACCCCCTCTCCCAAGATTTTATCAAAATTAATAAAATCTTCCAACGGATTGTAATCCCTTCCATACACAAACTAACATATTTTACACTTCATATGATTTGGTAATTTTTTACCAAAATACAAACACACGCGAATAGGAATAACAATGATTTGTTATGAAATGTAGTTTTTCCAACACTTTTTTTTCAGAAATGTCTTCATCCTGTCTATATTGTAGTAATATATTAATATATTATATATAATATATATATATATATATATATATATATGAGCAAGGCTGACCGTAACGCCAAAGAACCGAAACGATTTAAATACATCGGATTATTAAAAACGATCTAAGCTATTTTCTATTTTTTACGGAAATCGAATAAATTTATATGTAATATATTCGCTTTTATTATAATGTTACACTAAAATGTCTTACAATATAATATGTTACAATATACGTTGCAATATAATTTTTTACAAACAAAGCATGTTTAAAACATTTCCAATGATTGCGCACAAGTGAATGTCCTATGTCAATCATTTTGATGTTTTGACGCACGTAGTGATTTCTAGCTCTACAAAAGCTGTGATGGATTTTTAAAACCATCAGACTCAATGTACTTTAGTCTGTACTTGATTGCCGTCACCCTCAATGTACTTTAGTCTGTACTTGATTGCCGTCACCCTCAATGTACTTTAGTCTGTACTTGATTGCCGTCACCCTCAATGTACTTTAGTCTGTACTTGATTGCGGTATCCCTCAAGGTGCTCTAGTTTGTACTTGATTGCGGTCATCCTCAATGTGCTTTAGTTTGTACTTGATTGCGGTCACCCTCAATGTATTTTAGTTTGTACTTGATTGCCGTCACCCTCAATGTACTTTAGTTTGTATTTGATTGCGGTCACCCTCAATGTACTTTAGTCTGTACTTGATTGCGGTCACCCTCAATGTACTTTAGTCTGTACTTGATTGCGGTATCCCTCAAGGTGCTTTAGTTTGTACTTGATTGCGGTCATCCTCAATGTATTTTAGTTTGTACTTGATTGCCGTCACCCTCAATGTACTTTAGTCTGTACTTGATTGCGGTCACCCTCAATGTACTTTAGTCTGTACTTGATTGCGGTATCCCTCAAGGTGCTTTAGTTTGTACTTGATTCACTGTCATCAACAGAACGCTACTCCTGCCTTCTTAATGCGTATTTGTGAAATTTAATTATTTTTTTTCGGACATTACTTTATAGTTCATTTTATAGAGAACGTTGCTCATTATATATTCAACCATGTGACAGCTGTTGTCTATTCATCATTGTTATATATTCATAATTTTGATTGCTGTTTATATATTCATCTTTGTGGTTGCTATTCATTTATACTTCATTGTGATTGCTGTTTATCTATTCATCACTGTGATGGCTGATTTTTTATTCACAAGTGTTATATCGTATTATCCATTCATCACTGTAATGGCTGATTATTTATTCACAAGTGTTATATCGTATTATCTATTCATCACTGTGATAAATGATTATTTATTCATCAGCGTGATATCTGATTATCTATTAATCAATGTGTTAGCTAATTATTTTTATTCATCACCGTGATTTTCACACGATCCTTGAGTCTCCTCAAAATGATTTCACATCAAATATTTAACGCAGACAATTTCCTGACTAGATTCAGTAGCTCAGTCCAAGCTATAGCAGTAAAAAAACACACACACAAATTGAAATCTTTTCGTCGGCTAACAAACATAAAACTTATATAACTTATCATAAAGCGTATCATAGAACTTATCAAAAAACTTTTCATGGAAATTATCATACAACTCATCATATAAATTATCATAATTTTTTTTTATAAAACTTTTCATTCAACTTACCATAGAACATACAACAGAAATTATCATAGAACTTATGAAATAACTTAGTATATAACCTACCACATAAATTATCACAGAATTTATCACATAACGTATCACAGAAATTTTCATAGAATTTATGATATAACTTATCATAGAACTTATCATAGAATTATTAGATTATTGTGTGATGCATTGAGCGAATGAGCTCCAAAGCCTCCGTTACATACATTCACATACAAACCTCAGCGCTATCAGAGTGATTACCAGCATCTCTGTTGCTGGCATGAATGTAAAAGGTTTCCTTTCAAGCCATCCGTCATGAGTCACATGCACAATGTCATCAGGAAGTAATATGACAGTTGGTATTATGTGCAATGCGTGATCCCTCAATGACCACGTCAGCCGAGTGTCAGACCTCTTTTAACCACTTGACTGCAACATTTGTTTGATGTTATCATTAGCTAAATGGGAGAGGGGACCTGTTGTATTCATTTTTATTAAGGGGAATAGGAAACAAAGGGACGGGCATAATTTTGGAAAACCCAAATAACAACAATGTCATGTCCTTCTTCTTTATTCCAAGTTACTTTATATTATAAAAAAGAGGGGGGTTGATACCATGAGTTTACCGCAACGGGTGACCCCAATTCTAGCTACGCTACTGAATATATCTAACCTATTTATAAATTGTATAAACGCAGATCTATTCTTTTTCAAAGAAGAGTGTGACTCAGGTTGTTTATCGTTGTAATTCTTTGTATTTTTAGCAACAAGATCGTTAAGGGTAAAACCAGCAGGCAGTGGTTGGATGTCTGTAGCCATCTCACAGGAAGTTACAAAGTAAATATTCTTCCTTTAGTGTATTCGTTGCTACAGCAACCAGATTTTTTGGTAATTTTTTAACAAGAAATGTAACTGATTTTCGGGCTGAGCTGGATGTCACGAATAAGTTCGTGTGTGACCGTTGCCTAGGGATATTTTATACTGATACACACTCACACTGTGAGTATATAAAGACTTGACACAAGAGCTCTCAACGGATATTAATACTGAGCTTTATTTGTATATGTACTACAATTTAATCTAAGTAATCTCCCATAAGTAATATAGGCTCTGCTAACAAGCTTAGCCAAAGAACCACATTTACTACATGTATCACAACACTACTATTTACTACCACTACTACTAACACCAACTAAAAATAAACTTAACTCTGACACAGTCAGCGTCCTACCCCACTCGCTCTCCCTTGCTCTACTGACTAATTGCCCGCCTGCACTAACTACCGTACTACACCCTTTCCCTTAAGTATCCCTACGCTTATACTCCGATAAGCATTCAGGCATAACAGACTCTCAGGGATCCAAACACATTGACACGGGATCATCTTGACGAATTCCCCTTGACCTGCCTCCCATTTCCGGTTTTAGTTCACACTTCCATGTTTTTACACTTGTTTCAGAGCAAGACGCCAAACGTATTATTCTAAAATCTAAACCTACGTCATATTCTCTCCACCCCATTCACACTCCACTGCTGGTGGAGTCGTTTGATAAATTGCTCCCAATGGTTACCCATATAATCAATAATAGTTTGTCTTCTGGCATTGTTCCCTCTCTTTGTAAAGCAGCTGTCATCAAACCATTACTTTTGATGCATAGTCATGATCAAAATAATTGTAAAAACTATAGACATGTAACTAATTTTACATTTTATCATCTAGATTCATTTAAAAATATGGGTCCTCCTGCTTGGGGGACATGATGCTGAGAGCCAGTCATTCGCAGATGACATGCAGCTATACAAGCATGCCCGTCTTTCTCTTGTCCACTCAGCTATCCAAATATTGCAGGAATGCATTGGTGATGTCAAGTCATCGACGACTCTCAGCAAGTTTAAGCTAATCGATGACAAAGCGAAAGCACTCCTCATTCACAATCATGAATCATCCTCTAACTCAGTTCTCCTCACCTTGTTTCAAGTAGGTAGCTCGATATAGAATTCAAATCCTCTGCTAGGGATCTTGGTTACATTCCTTCGGACAACATGTCTCTGAATGATCATATTTCTCATATATGTCGCTCTGCGTACACCGCTATCCGTCAGATCAGCTCCATACGCCACTTCCTCACAGTTAGCGAAAAAAAACAACAACAAAAAAACACTAGTCCGTGTCGTTCTTTTCTTTAGTCTTGGCTTTTTTACCTCTTTTCTGTCATGTTCACCAAAAATTTCATAGAAAACTGCAATGACTCAGTTGTTAGGTTATTTCTAAAGGCAAAGAAAAGTTTCTCCCCGTAGACAACAGTGCGTAACAATAATAATAATCAAATAGTTGGTAAGGCTTTGTCAAAATCTGAGATTTCTCGGTATTACGAATTCCAATCCTGAAAGACCTAACCAATTTAAATTTAATAGTTGAAAGAATAAAATGCTGTTATGTTCACATTTATCGCAGGAGGAAGGAGAAAATAATTTACCTTTAATTTTTAAAAAATATATATTTCTTTAATGCGACAGTATAAAAATGTCAGTTTTATTATGTACACATAATGTATTATTATAATCTAATATTGGCGTAGCTAGGGGTGCGGGAGTGTGGACCTACCAAGTGACACCAATCTCAAAGAGGGGGGGGGGGGGGGAAAACAATTTTTTTTTTTAAAATGTTTTT
>CAXITT010000039.1:1168857-1266599 GCA_964033795.1 Lymnaea stagnalis
CACTGCTCGGTCTAACAGAGCACCCACTGCTCGGTCTAACAGAGCACCCACTGCTCGGTCTAACAGAGCACCCACTGCTCGGTCTAACAGAGCACCCACTGCTCGGTCTAACAGAGCACCCACTGCTCGGTCTAAACGAAATTCATTAAAGTATAATCACGCGTACATTTTCAAACTCATGTAACCAATCCGTGTGATGCGTTAAGGGATATTGATCTTGATCATGGGAGTGAACAACATGTTTGCAGATTCGAAGACCAGGAAAGGAACATTTTAAATAAAGTAAATTAAATGTAAAAAATAACTATAACTTAACGATGTTAAGGTTTCTTAACTACTTTCTGACCTTCAATTCATTTGTTTTTGTTCATGACATTCTTATATGGTGCACTATATTTCATCGTAGAGTTCGGGAGCAGCTTACCGCCCTTTTTTACACCCATCACTGGTATGCCACTCAATTTTTTTTATTTTTTTTTTGCTGTCATCCGTCCGTCACAGTGTGGCGACGGTGTGGGCTTCGGAGGAAGACATCCACGAGGCCTCAGATTATCCTTCAGGGATCATAAGCTGTTGCCCAACAGCAAATCACCTCTCTTCACGATGATACAGCTTGGCTCCAGTGACGCCGCGGGAGTTTCCAAAATGTTTCATTCTTACAATGTTATCCGCCTTTCGGGACTCCATCTCTGGATTTTGATTCAGAGTTTCCTTCTCTTAGATGAGTTGCCAACCAAGGTTAACGAGTCCCATCCACCCGGGGTCCTGGTGGTGTTTTTTCTTGACTGGGCACTGGCTGGAATTGAACTCCAGGCCATCAACTAGACCACTCGGCCACCCAGCACCCACGCCACTCAATAAATCTAAAATATGTATGTGTCTATTTGGCCGTTGCGAGTAGAAATATTAATACTGTCAAGCTTGATACTGTACGAACATTTGTGGTGAACAGATGAAGATAGGCAAAGATGAGAAAAACTGTTCACTTGATCGCCCTAAAGTTTTTTTTTTTTAAACAACTAACTTCACCTTCATAACTACTGCTCAGACTGAACTTGCCTTCCATCCATAGCCAACCACGCCTTCGTAACCACTGCTCAGGCCGATGTGCCCAGCAGTCGATGCTTAACCCTGTACCGGCCAACACAGTTACTGCCCATTGAGCTAGACCATCAGTTATAACTTGTTTCAATCACAATAAGCCAGACGGTCATTAGTTGACAGAAAGAAAGAAATAGGATTACATTTCAGGAACATTAGTCGACATATCTGGTGCAGGAATTCATAGTTACGCTAACAAACTCCTTCTTTAAAAAAGAAGAACTAATAGCTACAAAAAAAAATAGATAAACATAACTAGTATGGCACTAAAGGATTATGAAATTGTATGTGGTTTGTTTTCAGTGTAATATTTAAGGTTTTTTCAACTAATTAATCATATTTATGTAATTTAAAGGTATTTCTATCACAGTTAATGATAATACAATGTGTCAAAAAATGTACAACGATGAATAGGAATTCACACATATAAGCAAACTAAACTCTAGCAAGAACAACACACTCTAAAAGTATCTGTCGTCTCGTGCAGAAATGCTCTGTGAATCTCCCATTTATAGTCTATTCTACTATTTTACAAAATCTGATAGATACAGACTATTAATTTTATTTAGGTCAAGAGACTATTTTTTAAGGTAGCCACATCTGAAATGTGGTTTTGAGCTTGTTTGTTGGCTGCTAGAGTTCACAGCACGGGGAAATATTAAGTAAACACGTCGTCTATATAATAGTATTATTATTATCATTATTATTTTTAAGTTCGGTTTATATAATGCAGTACCCTATCGCTGTATGAGAAGTGGATATGCAACGGGGCGTCACACTCTTTTCTAATGCTTGCACAAGCTTCGGGCTCACAATAAGCACAAAAAACCTGAGGTCCTATAAAATTTCAGATCCTCCAAGACCTTATGCTGAGCCCAACATCCAAATATATGGCAAAAGACTTAATTCGGTGAATATCTTTACTTATCTTGGCAGCACACTTTCCCAAAGCACAACCATCGATGACGAGGGTAACCTCCGTAATGCGAGAGCCAGTGCAACCCATGGTACATTATCTAAGAACATATGGACCAAGAGACGTATCGGCACTCAAAATAAACTGAAAGTATATCAGGCTGATGTTCTCCTTACGCTTCCCTATGCCTGTGAAACATGGAAGGTCTACCAACGCCATGCAAGAACGCTGAACCACTTTCATACAACAAGGCTCAGAAAAATCCTCAAAATGAAATGGCAGGACAGAGTCTCAGACACTTAGGTGCTCACACAGCCAGGTCTCCCCAGCAACTTTACCATCTTCATGACATGTTTTGAGAATGTCAGACGACCGTCTGCCTAAAAGAATTTTATATGTTGAGCTCGAACAAGGAAAGCGGTCTGCTGGCGAAAGGAAGAAACATTTTAAAGACAATCTAAAGCCTTACTGAAAGCGTTCGACATAAACCCAAACACGTGGGAATGAAAAGCAAAGGATCGAACGTCATGGCGGTCCATTTTACAAAGGAGCTCCATGCAATATGAAGTTGGCAGAACATCGGCTGCAGAGCGCAAGAGACACGCCAGGAAGGTCAGGACTCACTCTGCTCCCGGAGATGCCCCATCATTCCCCCGCACCTAGGGTGACGAAATGGAGCTGATCTAAAAATTTCAATGTTCTAACAACGACCTACTTAAACCCCCATCCCCCTTTTATGTCAGGACGAGTTGTTACCCCTGATTGCCATCACCCCACACGGAAAGCCACTGAGCAGATGGATATTTTGACCAGTGAAAAGAATCCCGCAATAAAAACGCCGCCCGCCCACCCTCCCACCCCCCCCCGTCTCGGGTGAGAGATTATTGCAATAATCATGCCATCAGAATGTGATATTCATTGGATTCAGATATCACATGGTAGTGATTGTCCAGTAAGCAATTGGGATAGAATCCCTATAAAGGTCGTTGCAAAAGTTAGAAGCGTCCTTTTCAAGATCGACTCATAACTTAGTCAAGTCAACTTCTTAAAGCCGACATTTCTAAAACCTACCCGGTTGCTAGATCGCCGTATTGGCGCAGTACAGTCAACCGATCCTTAGCATCTGGATTGAAGGATCTGTTTACTGAGGACTCAGTCCACGAACCCCTCTCAGGAACCCATCCGGAAGACAAATTCATCGCCCGCAAGGATAGGACCGCTTGATGATGTGACTTTACTCCCCCGAGAAATTCTCACATACACCCACCACAGCGTACTCGGGAAGAGGTATCCCAGAAGGTACAGTTGTGACTGGTATCATCTACTTTCGTGAACGCCCTGAGAAGCGCTGAGCCCTGAAAAGCCACGAAGTAAAGAAATGAAGACTTTTATCGCATTACTGTTTCGTCTCCTTACTTGAACGCCTTGAAGAGCCACGAAGGATAGGACCCGAGAATCCACTTCGACATTGAAAAGATCTTATCATTGAATGATCTAACCAGATCATCAGAGCTGCTTCATAACGTACCACTCTGCGATTTTTTGCGCTGCTTGCGTGAACGCCCTGGGAAGCCACGGAGTGAAGAATCGGAGGAACAATCTCCCCATCAAAGTATTACTGTCATCTACTTACGTGAGCGCCCCGAGATGCCCCATAGTGAGGATCGGAGGAGGCGACCTCCACCGCGAAGTGAAGGTACTTCTGATTGATCAAGCCCGATAATCAGAACACTTAACTGATAATTTAAGTTTGAGAGGTCTGATCTCATACGATTGTAATACAAAGCAAAGCGACATTTATGATGAGAGTTAGGCTATACGGGAGAACATTGTCCAATAAAAAAAAATTGGAATCTCGATTCATTTATATGAAAGTTGGTTTGCATATCCTTCACTATCATGCCATATATTAATACATCCGTAAATAAATAAGTTCATGTCATTTACTGAAAGGTGTTATGAAGTATTTGATAGTTAAGACATAAATGAGTAAAGTAATTGTTACGCAGTGCTATCGGTAGGGAGAAATTAATCTCCTGTTTACATGTATGGCTCGTTCCGAAACAGTGCATAACAAGACGATACCACATGATAAAAACAATAACAGAGAATATGACACTCAAAACAGTGCTAACTGCAATTAATAAGTTTTATTAGATTACTAATAAAGTACAAAATAAAAAGAAATACAATTAAAATCATCAACTTACAGAAAATTGTGTGGCTGGTACCAGTACAATGTCAAAATAAAACACAGTGTGCAGAAATGTACAATGTACAAATAATGAAAAGAAGTCTACTGTAAACAAACTATTACACGTTACAAAATAACACTGTCACGCTGTCTGCGTATCTGCTCTGCAGTCTGCTGTGTCATTCAACAGCTCGCCTCATATATATATATATATATGTACTCTTGTCTGTTTCATGGAATTTTCTAGGCGTATTACACATTGTTTAGTGACTCAAACATTTTACAATTTACTAACATTTCGTACAACTTTCGATTCCAGACAAATAGGCGATAGATTAGTTTGTAATAAACAAGATGAAAGGGAATAAGCCACGCCTAATAGTAACGCAGGGGAATTTTGGTCAGCTAGAGTTCACAGCACGTGGGAAATGTAACGTATAGACGTCGTCTACATAAAATAATAATGTCCCTTAGTGCGTGAAATCGATATAACAAAATACCCCTAGACACAAGCAGGTGTGAAACTCCTCAAAGAGTTGTTCCAACACCCCGTAATGTAGAAGTCATTTCATCACAAGGGCGCTAATGGGGGCATGTCCGTGATCTGAATAGATATACCAGAAAGAGATCAATAGGTTCTAGTCATTTCCGTTGTACCAAATTGTATGCTCATTCCTTAATTAAGTATTACATTAATCTTAATTATTCTTATCATTTATTTAAGAAGTTGTTTGTTTTTACACGCTATTGTTGTTGAAAGCGAAGTCTTTGTTCGACTCAATTGTTCTCCATGGAAGATTGTAATTGCACCCATAGAGGTATAGTTTAGTTGTCACGATGGCGGAATTAGTGAAAGTGAAGGATAAAATAAGAACGGATGGAGAATAATTGTATTGAAGGGACAAGAACTTATCAAATATATTGCAGACGAACTTGACAAAGAACGCGCCCATGGCATGGAGAACGAGAAAGCCGATAGAGAGGAGAGGAAATAGAATGCCGACAGAGAAGAGGCCATAAGGAAAGAGCACGCCGACAGGGAACATGCCATCAGATTGGAGGAGATGAAGGTGGAACAACAGAGGGAAGAAAGAAGAATCAAGGAGATAGATACAGAGAAATTCAAGCTAACGCTGGAGCGACAGATCACTGAAGCCCAAACTCCAGGCACCAGCAGCATGCCCATCGCTATAATCGTATGCGACGCTAAAGCGGGAATAGTCCACCCATCGCTGCTATTCCTTTTGGACCCGTTTGACAAGAAGTTGGAAACCAATGACGTCTACTTCAATAGGTTTGAACGGTTAGCCCGCAGTTACGAGCTACCAGAGAATAAATGGAATATCCGTTTGGCTCATGTGCTCAAAGCCAAAGCGTGTATAATAAGCTGTCTGCCACTGATGCCCTAAGTTACCCCACAGCGTTGTTAATAAAGTACGAACTGCCTACCATAACGTACCACAGGAGGTTCCACAACTCACGATTGAAAATATCTGAAACCTATACTCATTTGTTAGAGCGCCTGACCAAGTATCTTACAAAATGGCAAAGTACCTTCGAAACGTTTCAGGGTATGACCGACATAATGTTAGTGAAAAAGATGAAGGACTGCATGTATCTAGAATTGCGCATTTTCATTGAAGAAAAAGGAGAAACCCAGGTGAATCATATCAAAGAGTTGGCAGATCGATACACCCTAGTCCACAGAGTTGAAAGACAAGAAGTCAAGAGAGCAAAGAGCACGTAAGACACTCGCTCAAACAAGTATGCGCCCGATGTAGGATCTGGTTCTGCTTGTTCCAAGCATTGCGATCACTTTAGTCCAGCGCCCCTGTATAAACAACACAACCAGGTAGGAGATTAGTTCCCACAAACACGGCGGAAGTGCTGTGAGTATCACCAATCGGCCACTCATGAGCGACAAGATTGTGCAAGGTAAAATCAACAGTCAACGACCCAGAGAGCTGCCACTGCAGGAAAATCAGCATATGTTGCCGTTGGAGCCAGCGCATGCACTCCTATTTATGGTCGCGTTATGGAGGACCAATCATTTTCACCCGTTATAGAGACAGTCTTAGACAATGGCATTCCCACCCGTTGCCTCAACGATACAGGGCGTTCCTACGATGCCATCTTGAGACGATCACTGATCAACCAAGCTGATATAACTAGCAGCTCTCCCAATGACCTTACCCAAAGCTCGCATTAAAGTTTTATCCCACTACGTGGAAGGAATGATCAACGCTGCTGTCATGCACTCACTAATCCATGATCTTATTCTCGGTTGCTGCTATGTATTCTTAGGCACCCCCCACAAATCCTGTTATTGTCCACTCCACTGTGACAATAAATATGACTCCACAAGGAACCCATGAAGAAACACCAAACCCTGTACCAGAGGAAATGAAAGTCGCTCAGCTAAGTTACTTTCAATAATACCCACTCTAGTGGAGAGAACAAACAAGTAAAATTGGAAAGTCAAATAATTTATTTCCTCAAATCCGGATCGTCCTGTCACCGTACAAGAGTTGTCCATAAGCCCATGCAACAAGAGGTGACGAGAACATAAGCCACTTAGTTGTCCATAAGCCCATGCAACAAGAGGTGACGAGAACATGAGCCAGTTAGTTGTCCATAAGCCCATGCAACAAGAGGTGACGAGAACATAAGCCAGTTAGTTGTCCATAATGTTGAAAATATTATGTTGCTAATCCACTTCACAAGGAAGATAATGAAACAAGCAATGGCAACCATCAAGGTTAGTTCAACGTTTTAATTTTTTAAGAGAACAACATGGAGTCCTCGACAAGAACTGCACAACAACATGACGTTAATACACAATAAAATTTGGTGTGCAAAACAATGCGCAACATTCAGTATTTTGTCAATTTCCAACACATAAGCCCATGCAACAAGAGGTGACGAGAACATGAGCCAGTTAGTTGTCCATAAGCCCATGCAACAAGATGTGACGAGAACATAAGACAGTTAGTGGTCCATAAGCCCATGCAACCAGATGTGACGAGAACATAAGCCAGTTAGTGGTCCATAAGCCCATGCAACAAGATGTGACGAGAACATGAGCCAGTTAGTTGTCCATAAGCCCATGCAACAAGATGTGACGAGAACATAAGACAGTTAGTGGTCCATAAGCCCATGCAACAAGATGTGACGAGAACATAAGCCAGTTAGTGGTCCATAAGCCCATGCAACAAGATGTGACGAGAACATAAGCCAGTTAGTTGTCCATAAGCCCATGCAACAAGATGTGACGAGAACATAAGCCAGATAGTGGTCCATAAGCCGATGCAACAAGATGTGACGAGAACATAAGCCAGTTAGTAGTCCATAAACCCATGCAACAAGAGGTAACGCAAGTAGAACACGCTGCAACTTTAAGTAGACACAAAGGTCACGGTACATTCCGTAATCGCATTTGTTGCAATAGGTTTTTGCGCGGAATAACAGAGGACATAAAGCGATATGTCTCATCTCGCCTGCAGGGCCAGAAGAGGTTTCCAAGGAAAAACGTACCACCCGTACCCCTCGGAAAAGCCTCGGAATATAATCAAGAATCTTACTATCAGCACATTAAATCTTATGTGTATCACCCTGATGCTAATGGAATCGCCGAGTGAATCGACTCACGCTTGTGTCCATGCTCAGACGCAACAAATTTGGACGACCTGGGGAATGGGACATTCAACCGCCAGTCGCAATTTACGCTTATCGTATTAAGTTTGTCTCCATATCAAATGATCTATGGTTAACGGCCATAGAAGGAGATGGAGAGGTAAATAGAAGATGGAGACCTTGAAAAAAAATCCTTATCTTCAATTGACAGAATCCCAATACCAGGAGGAGAAGAAATTAGAAAGCTGATTATAGAAAAGCCTGATACAATAGCTATGGATGAAACAAGGTTCCATAACTTACTGTTACAATTTGACAAGCGTTTACACAAAAACAAAGAATAAAGAATCCAATTCCCAGATATTCCACACCTACTGCACACGAAAATTTCGTGCTAGAGTCGGCCTTATTAGCCATCTGCGCACCCACAGACAGAACTAGCTCAAATCTGATGATTAAAGTGGTCATGGTCGACTCGCGACTGACGAACAACAACAACCCCAGCCTAGGGCTAGGCTCACTGCGCTTCACATAAAAATTAGCAATTACAGAAACGTATACATTTAAAAAAAAACAATTGATAAAAAAAACTTGACCTCACCCACCCAAGTGCTACCTACACCTGTCTAGCCATGGACAGCACTCAGCAGCATCGAGCATTGTTTATATATAGAGATGGTGTGCGTAAGAATGAGTCGATATAGTAGAGTCAGATGCCTTACATTTAGTGCAAAAAAATATACTCTGTGCTCTTGTTTTCTGTCGCCTTGAATATTGTAATTCTCTTCTATCAGGTTCACCAAAACACTTCTTAGAAAAATTGCAAAAGGTTCAAAACTCAGCCGCTGAGCTAATTCTAAAGGCAAGAAAACGTGATCACTTTACATCCCTTCTTCATTCAATTCACTGGCTCCCCATACAAGCACGTATTGAATACAAACTCTCTGTTCTCTGCCACAACTTTTTCTCGAATTCCTCCTCTTCTTAACAAACCGAACTTCTCTCCGTCTATTCACTCCTTCGAAAGCTTTGCTCCTCCGCAGACGAGCATATTCTATCTGTCCCCAAGACTCGCACAAAAACATACGGTGAACGATCGTTCTCTTTCTGTGCCCTAAAACAATGGAATTCTCTTCCATTACACGTCCGCAATATACCGAACATCACAACCTTCAAAACTGCACTAAAAACACATCGCTTTATTCTCTACTATCCTGACTGATTCCGTCCTCTGGCCGAAAAACGATGGTATTGAGTGTTGTCCATGGCGTGAGATGTAAAAATTTTTAAATATACATTTATTTTATTTTATTTAATTAATGTATATCAATTGGTATCTCACACAGCAGACGGCCTGCAGAGCCTCGTATCCAGCCTATCCGATGCCTGACAATTAGCCTAAAGAAAACTAACATAATGGCACAGGGCGCTGACTCCCTCCCCACTATCGCCATCGACGACTACGACTTGGATACTGTTGACAGATTCACATATCTGGTATCCAACATATCGAGCACCCTCTCAATGGAGGATGAGATAAGTGGAAGGGTGGGGAAGGGCGCAACTGTTATGGCCAGACTGAAGAAAAGAGTCTGGTCAAATGCCAAACTCACAACAAGAACTAAGCTGCAGGTGTACCAGGCCAACGTACTGAGCACACTCCTGTATAGATGCGAGTCGTGGACCACATACTCTAACCACGAAAGAAGGATCAATGGCTTCCACCTCAGATGCCTGCGCCACATCCTTAACATTAAATGGCAAGACAAAGTCTCCAACACGGATGTCCTGTCCCAAACAAACATGTGTAGCGTCCCAGCCATGTTAATTCAAAGACGCCTCCGCTGGCTTGGACACGTCAAGCGAATGCAACCTGGTCGCATATCAAAGGACATGCTATACAGCGAGCTGGCGACAGGGAAGAGGTCAGTTGGACGGCCTCGTCTGAGATACTTAGACATATGCAAAAGAGACATAAAGTCGGCCAACATCGACATCTCAAACTGGGAGGAGCTGGCAGAGGATCGATCCTCATGACGGGGCATCGTGAAGGCAGGATCACTACATGCCGAGGATCAAAACAGGGAGGAAACAGCTGCTAAAATAGTGAGGAGGACGGCCGGTAAATACTGCTCCACCGCATTCGTGTGTGGGAAATGTAACAGAGACTGCCATTCGAGGATCGGTCTCACCAGCCACACCAAGAGCTGCAAGCAATAAAGATCGTCTCCCGCAGACGGAAAGATGCCATACAATACAATACAATATCAATTAATTTTTTTTTTTAAGTTTCTTGAATATGTTTGTTAAATTGTATGTACAGCGTGGTGAGCCTAGCACTAGGCTCGGGCACCACGCTTATAAAAAACCACTACAATAATAATAAATAATAACAATAGTACGGTAGTGTGTGCAGGTGGGCTATTAGTCAGTAGAGCAAGGGAGAACGAGTGGGGTAGGACGCTGACTGTGTCACAGTTAGGTTTATTGTTAGTTGGTGTTAGTAGTAATGGTAGTAAATAGTAGTGTTGTGATCCATGTAGTATATGTGGTTCTTTGGCTAAGCTTGTTAGCAGAACCTATATTACTTATGGGAGATTACTTAGATTAAAATATAGTACATGTAAAAATAAAGCTCATTATTAATAACCGTTAAGAAATCTTGTGTCAAGTCTTTATGTACACACAGTGTGAGTGTGTATCAGTATCAAATATCCCTAGACAACGGTCACACACGAACTTATTCGTGACATCCAGCTCAGCACGAAAATCAGTTACATTTCTTGTTAAAAAATTACCAAAAAATATCTGGTTGCTGTAGCAACGAATACACCAAAGGAAGAATATTTACTTTGTAACTTCCTGTGAGGTGGCTACAGACGTCCAACAACTGCCTGCTGGTTTTACCCATAATGATCTAGTTGCTAAAATACAAAGACGTAGCACGATAAACAACCTGAGTCACACTCTTCTTAGAAACAGCATAGATCTCCGTATATACAATTTATAAATAGGTTAGATATATTCAGTAGCGTAGCTAGAATTGGTGTCACCCGTTACGGTAAATTCACGGTATCACTCTCCCTTTTTTATAATATAAAGTAATTTGGAATAAAGAAGAAGGACATGACATTGTTGTTATTTGGGTTTTCCAAAATTATGCCCGTCCCTTTATTTCCTATTCCCCTTAATAAAAATAAATACAACAGGTCCCCACTCCCATTTAGCTAATGATAACATCAAACAATTGTTGCAGTCAAGTGGTTAACAAGAGGTCTGACACTCGGCTTACGTGGTCATTGAGGGATCACGCATTCCACATAATACCAACTGTCATATTACTTCCTGATGACATTGTGCATGTGACTCATGACGGAGGGCTTGAAATGAAATTTTTTTACATTCATGCCAGCAACAGAGATACTGGTAATCATTCTGATGACTCTGAGGTTTGTATGTGAATGTATGTCACGGAGGTTCAATGCATGACATAAGAAACCTATGATCCTATGATAAGTTCTATGATAAGTTATATTATAAGTTCTATGATACGTTCTTTGATACGTTATATGATAAGTTCTGTGATAATTTCTATGGTAGGTTCTATGATAAGTTATATGATAAGTTATATGATAATTTCTTTTGTATGCTCTATGATAAGTTCAATGAAAAGTTTTATTAAATATTTTATGATAAGTTATATGATAAGTTATATGATAATGTCCATGAAAAGTTTTTTTATAAGTTCTATCACACGCTTTATGATAAGTTATATAATAAGTTTTATGTTTGTTAGCCGACGAAAAGATTTCAATTTGTGTGTGTTTTGTTACTGCTATAGCTGCTGAATCTAGTCAGGGAATTGTCTACGTTAAATATTTGATGTGAAATCATTTTGAGGAGACTCAAGAATCGTGTGAAAATCACGATGATAAATAAAATAATTAGCGAACACAGTGATTAATAGATAATCAGATATCACGCTGATGAATAAATAATCATTTATCACAGTGATGAATAGATAATACGATATGACACTTGTGAATAAATAATCAGCCATCACAGTAATGAATAGATAAACAGCAATCACAATGAAGTATATATAAACAGCAATCACAATGAAGAATATATAACAATGATGAATGGATAACAGCTGTCACATGGTTAAATATATATTATGACCAACGTTCTCTATAAAATGAACTATAAAGTAATGTCTATAAAAATTTTAAAAATAAATTTCACAAATACGCATTAAGAAGGCAGGAGTAGCGTTATGTTGATGACTGTGAATCAAGTACAAACTAAAGCACATTAAGGGTGACTGTTTTTTTAAAATCCATCACAGCGTTTGTAGAGCTAGAAGTCACAACGTGCATCAAAACATTAAAATGCTCGACATAGGACGTTCACTTGTGCGCAATCATTGGAAATGTTCTCAACATGTTATATTGTAAAAAAATTATATCGAAACGTATATTGTAACATATTATAGTGTAACACATTTTAGTGTAACATTATATTGTAGCATATTATATTCAGACATTATATTGTAATATATTATAATGTATTATGTTATGTTGCTACATATTATTTTGTAACATATAAAATTGTAACTTATTATCTTGCGACGTGTTATAATATTGTGACATGTTATGTTGCTTGGATCGAACCAAACAACTGTTTACATTGCTGAATAAGTATAATGTAAGCTTTTAACATCTTTTTTCACAGCCTGCTTACTTAATTTTTAGATAAGAAAAACAGATGAACCAGAACAAAATCTACGTTCTACAGCTTTCCACGTGACACGCACTCTTTGGAGCATTATACAGCGAACTCTGAACATTATACAGCTAAAGATGAACATTACATAGGATATTGAAGATAAACTAGCTTAAGTAAGTTCAACAATTTAAAGATAACATTTTAACAGTGAGCACCATCAAAGCGCCCACATTAAAACTCTCACGAAAAAAATTTGTTGAAATTTGAGACAGCCGATTGCTCTTGAGGATGATTTTTAACAAAATAATTTTACTTCAAAAAAGTTTGCTTTGAGCTTATTTTTTTTTAATTAATAAATTTTGATTTGTGTCTTTACTGCATCTTCATTTTCTATAAATTACCTTGATCGGACTCATAGGACTCAAGTGGATGCTCTCGTGCAAGTTCGCTCAACTGTCATTTCATTGATTGATTCCTTATCATTCATCTCCCATGTTATTTATAAGAGCCTAAGTCAAGCTTGGTAAATTTTTAGCAAAAGACAAACACATGTGAATAGGAATAACTATGATTTGTTATTAAATGTAGTTTTTACAATTTTTTTTTTTGGTCGAAAATGTCTTAATCCTGTCTATATTGTAGTAACTTAAAAGCTTAAAAATCAGATATACGATCAGACTTTTAAAAAGAAATATAAGGATTTTCTATTATTTTAATTTACTCGAATCTATTTCATTATGACAACATTTTAACATGCATCTGATAATATATATATAAGAATGACCAAGGCTGGCCGTAACGCCAAAGAACCGAAAAGAATTAAATACGTAGGATTATTAAAAACGATCTAAGCTATTTTCGATTATTTTACGGAAACCCAATAAGTGTATATGTTATATATTCGCTTGTATTTTAATAACTGTTTTTAAGCATTATTAAAAATTACAAAAATATTTAAAGTGACAACTAAAGAACTATCTTAAGCATTTTATATGCTTTTGAAAGTCATGAAAAAAATCAATTAAAATAATTATGAACCAAGAATTACACCGTATTACCATTTATCGGGAAAACCCAAATATCAGTTGTTTTAATTGCGTTCTTTAGTGCATGTTATAATGAGAAATAAAATTAAAATTATTTGTTCAAAATAAACACGCAAATCACGTCGCAGCGCGAATCGCCTATTTTAGCCATTCTATTTATTTGATTTAATTTAATAACCCTCGTTACCAAACTGATAATGTATTTTCCCCTTCTTAAATTTAAAATTAATAAATATAATGGAGTGCTTGTTAAATTGTTAATAAAACACACAGAAATTGTAGTTTTTTATTTTTAAAATTTAATAAGTTTTAACATATTTTAATTCGAAAAATATACTTTAAATAAAATTCTAACGTGATAATAACTTAAACTTTACTTATACTTCTAATAACAAAATGCCGTTTATGTCAATCAGTGTAGCGAAACTCCATAGCTAAATAGCATTCACTAAACCACTTATCTCATTTAAATAAGAACAAACCATATGAAGTGTAAAATAATTATGTTAATTTGTGTATGAAAGGGACTACAATCCGATGGAAGATTTTATTACTTTTTTTAAATCTGGGGAGAGGGGGTTGGTCATTTTGCCACCAAACGGCCCAAGATACGTCTCAAAGTAAAGGAATGAATTTGATAAATAATTAACTTTTTTAGGTATATACATGTCAGAGGTATGAAATAAAATGTGTACATTTTTTACGTGGATGACAATAAAGGAATGATACATTCTCTTCTTCAAATAAACATATGTTTACCAATTAAGAAAATCAATCGCATTAACAAAAAGGGATACATTTATATTTGTATACCCATGAATATCAAAACCCAATCATTTTAGACACTTAAAGATTTATTTTTAAAAAATGGAGATCGGTTAATATTTTCTTTCAAAAATTGAAAATATATTTTGGTTTTTACTTTGCGAAAATTAAAGTGGGTGTGTATTTTTATAAGATTAACATTTTTTTTTTAAAGACACTCAAGTCTGTTATAGACGTGAAAAAAAGTTTCAAGATTCTTCTTTGGAACAAAGTATTCTTTGTTTTACGATTTTCTGATAATGTTTAATTTTTCAAAAAGGCAAAAGTTTATTAAAATTTTGTTTTCACAATTTTTAGAGAAAAAGAAGTTGTAGTTTCAGGGCACAAAATAGGGTAAATCTAAATTAATTCTCTAACGTAGAAATCGTCCCTCAATTAACTTTGTAAATGGAAAAAATTATATAATTAATGATATTATAGATTGGATAATTTAAGGCCAAGAGGAGGAAATATAGCATAGGTGTGTGAAATAGAGTAGGTTAGGCGCATAACATATAGAAGATAAATACCTCTCAAACCTTAATAATGTTAGAAACGTCATTATCACTACATAGATACTTCTTTTTGAAGTTACGAATTGTGAAGAGCTCTGCAATAGCAGGTAGAATTATCGCAAAGGACCTACCATTATTATCTCCATCACAACGGGTCATTTATTCTAGTATTTAAGAATTTTCAATAGCCATATAATTGAATAATGTCTAGGCTTTATTTTATGACCTTCTCCGCGGTGAGAAGCTACAAAAAAAAAAAACCTCTGAAAAAACCGTGAGTTTTTTAGATTCAGGTAGTCTGCTCGACGTTACTGGTCGGTCGCGCCACTTATTTATTTTTGTATTTAAGAATTTTCAATAGCCATATAATTGAATAATGTCTAGGCTTTATTTTATGACCTTTTCCGCGGGGAGAAGCTACAAAAAAAAAAAAACCTCTGAAAAAACCGTGAGTTTTTTAGATTCAGGTAGTCTGCTCGACGTTACTGGTCGGTCGCGCCACTTAGAGGCAAAACTTTTGCAGGGACCGCAGAAGCGGAACTTTTATCTGCCCCGCAATGGAAAACGTCTGACCCTAATGTAAGTCAATCCATCATTTGCGGAACCGTCACGTCTCTCCATACATTTATTGGCCATGACCGATGCAGCAGTGACGAAACGCAGCCCTGAACATGTTCAGAAAGCGGCTGCCCTTGAGATCATGGCTGTGTTTTCCAACATACTTGTAAAAGTGTTCACGGACGGCTCTAACACTCTGAGATAAAGAACTGCTGGGTATGGTGCTCTCATACTTCACCCAGCAAGGGGACCACCAAATGAAGAATTTTGGAGGCCCTGTGGGACGGCAGAATCAAATTTCGATGTGGAGCTTGAGGCTATTCACAGGGCCCTAGTGAGAGTTTATCGCACGTTGAAAGAGACGGAGTTTGCGAGGCTCGATGTGATCGTGTACTCGGACTCAAGTTCTGCTCTAAAGATCTTGAGGAAGAGGCCAGGCACCACTCACTTAGTTGACGCCATTATTGATGACGTGTGCTAAATTAATGAATGAGGAGGCAAGGTCACTGTGCAATGGATCCCAGGTCCTGTGAACGTTAGTGGCAATGAGAAAGCTGACACTCTAGCGAAAACTGGGGCACCCCATCCTCATCCAGAAGTACCCACATCTTATTTGGGAATTTAGAACTTGCTGATGGACCATTTGAGGACGCAGTGGTACAGGCAATGGGCAGACAGAACGACCGCCAGAGGCGTTTTTTTAAACTAGCCGATCCACCTGCCGGCATTGTAGCCGTGTCCCTGAAACACTAGCGCACCTGTTGACCGAATGTCCCTCAGTAGATGTCCCGGGGGAAGCCAGGGCGGTTGGAGAGCCCTTTGTTAGGAAAATGTTGTAGGGCTCAGCTCAGCAGATGGAGCTGGTCGACAACTTATTAGCGGGATCTTTAGAGGGCATCTCAGACGTTTTCCAGAATATGTGTGTTAGTTAGTATTTAAGAATATGTTAAAGTATTAATATAAATTCGAAACACATTTAAAATAACAATTAAAGAATTATTTTAAGCATCTGGAACGATTTGAACGTGACGCTGATCTTTGTATAATTATAAATTCATAATCACAATTCTCGGGAAAGCCGAAGCTTCATATTTTTGTATTTGCGTTTTTAATAATTGCGAAATTAAATTTAAATTTATGTTATATGAATGCCTTCAAATGATATAACATTACCTAATTTTCTATCAAACTCAAAGTCTAAGAACGAAAAAATTATAATAACCTTTTAAGAATTTAATTTAAACTCATAAATTAAACTTTGTTTTTTTATCATCCTTGTTAAATAACAGCGTGTGAACAAAACTAATAATGTTCTTTTACCTTTTTTTTTTTTAATTTAATGTTTATTATTATTTTCTTTTTAAATTGTTATATTCCACACCAAATTTTAGCTTTGAATTTTTAACATTTGATCAGGTTTACTTATTTTTCATTCTGAAAAATTTGATGTTATCAATTTTATAGAGAAATAAAAACTTATCGTTTAAAATTAGTTTTAATATGCCGGTTAAGCTGTTACGTGCAGCCAAATGCCACTCACTTAATCACTGATTATTCATCCAACTAAGAGCAAAACCGTTTGAAGATGCAATTGGTTTATATTGATATCAATATTCAAATCCCAATTATGTGACTGATTAAAATAAATAACCATAATCTTTCAATACACGGAATTATGTTTATACGTTTTTTTATAGAAAATTTAAAACGATGTGTATTAAAGGAATCCGGCACTCGAGACTTTTAATCAAGTTAATTATTTCATAAATGTACATTGTTAAAGGACGTTGTTTTTATGTAATTTACACAAAAAAAACTTTTCACTTACATAAGTGAAAATTGACTTGATAGGCGTGGAGATTTGGAAATAGCGTGTAGAAAGTATTGCAAAATACCTACTTCAAATATAATCCCGGTAGCATCGGGTCATATATTCCAGTTTTTTTTACTAAATTAACAATTTCTTAATGAATAGCTCATCATTTTTTATGCACTTTTTCGATGTTAGATGGGAAGAAAGGGTTAATTTAAATTGTTGATAAAGTTGTTAGCGCACTACCAGATGGTTATTATAGTTGTTACAGCACTACCAGATCTGTTATTATAGTTGCTAGTGCTCTTCATCTGCTGTTCTATTAGTGTAGGAGCTGTGTCACGTTATGTCAAGTGGCCAATGTACATATTTCACTTTCTATTTGACGAATTCGTTTTTTTCAGGGACTGGTGGGCGTGGATTCAAGCCTGCCATGGATATAGACAAACTGATAAAGATTTTTTATTATTTTGGGATTTGGTCCAGTCTACGTTTAACTTCCGGATTTCAGGTACATTTTAACACGTTCTTCACAAGGCAACTGTGTACTCACCGTCGTTTGTTACCCAGTTGTGTACCCTGACTACATGTCACCCGGGATGAACTCCCAAAAATGCTCCCCACCCCCCCCCACACACACACACATCTATTACATAGTATTATAATAACAAAATAGAAAGTGCCGCCCCCTTCCCACACTCTAGGTATGGTCCATGTTTCAAAGTCACACCCTTAGGTGAGAAACTGGTCCATGTTTCAGTCACACTATTAGGAAAGAAACTAGTCCATGTTTCAGTCACACACCTAGGTAAGAAACTGGTCCATGTTTCAAAGTCACACCCCTAGGTAAGAAACTGGTCCATGTTTCAAAGTTACACCCCTATAGTAAGAAACTGGTCCATGTTTCAAAGTCACACTACTAGGTAAGAAATTGGTCCATGTTTCAGTCACACCTCTAGGTAAGAAACTGGTCCGTGTTTAAAAGTCACACCCTGTCACATATGAGATGGTATTGTTAGGTATGATCCGTACTTATAGTCATGTACCAAGTGGTACATCTCTATGATGGTTCACTAGTCCAGGCGTTGAGAAGTACAACGAACAAATCACAGAACACTAACGAATGATCGAGCAACTCCTCAGCAACAGTTATAGATAAGAGATGTATTGATGAATATATTACAAATTCATTAAAGTTTCTTTCATAAGTCCAACACTTTACTAACTGGTTCTATCCTTGAACACGTCTAAGTAACGCTGCATCTAGCACTTCATAATGACCGTCCACGAATCTCTAACCCTCCTTATGTCACAAAGAGTTCTATCTTACATACCATTCTCTACCCCCTTATAGGTGGTCCAGGAAGGCTAGCTATTAACCCTCTCACTACCCTCTCATTTCCGGTCAATTAAGTACTTCCGTCGTTAACACCAAATTATCATGCGAGGTCTGGAAGGCCCGAGACATAATATTTTGGAAAGAAACATCCCCCCAATCTAAAAGATGCGAGAATCTATTAACCGTACCCCATGCGCCTAACGATCCCCCCCCCCCCAAATCGCATCAATTTCCGTCAACCCTATACATTTTCTGAAGAACAATGAAGCTCTGTTGTTACCCCCCGACCCAGTCATTTGTGACACACCACTTGGCACGAAACTGGTCCGTGTTTGAAACAAAGTTCATCCTGTTTTGAGACTTAAAATTAAAATATTCTTAACTATGTATGTAATTATCAAATATAAATGTGATGTTGCCAGGGATGTAAGACTTGAAATTTTATCATCTTACCAAAGAGAGATCACGTGACAATGTTACTAGAGTAGCCCTCATTGGTGTATTTTTAGCCACCACTCCGAAATTGACCTAAATTTGTACCGCAGTCAATGTTATTTGAAGTCTATGCTGACTGATACTGAGTTAATCTTTACATTACACGACAGATCAGCCCAATGTACGTCCCGATGGAAGGAGGAACTCGACTAACTCTGTATGGAAATTTTTGGAACAATTTTACAGACATCAACGTGACGATATGTGATGACCCGTGCGGTAACGTCACGTACAATCAAAGGTTTATTGTATAACATAAGACAATTTTAACATTTCGATTATGTTACTCAAAATTATTTACATTTATGTGTATAAAAAATTCATTAGGAGTATAAAAAGTTGACTGGGAGTATCAAAAATGCATTAGGCTTATCAAAAATTCATTAGGAGTATCAAAAATTCATTAGGACTTATTCATTTGAAGCTTCTTAATGCTTAGTGTTTTTAAATCGTTTGTTTTTTAATGTTCATTTGAAATTAAACTGTATTTCTGTCAGTCTCAGTTGTATTATGTTTGTCTTCCAAATAGTGAATCTCCTTCTCATCAAAGCAGCATTATCTGTACAGTGAGACTTTTAAACGCCACAAACAATGCTAAGTCGTGTGAGGTCACATTGAGCTGGTCAACATCACAGGATAATGACAACGTGACCACGTCATTTCAACATGAAACAGGAGATCAAAAATTGATATTTCTGGTAAACCTTTCAATAACGTATATCAGAATGTCTTTTTTTTTAAATTCCCCAACTTAACACCCTAGTCGCTAAAGCTATTGACACCCGGGAATGTCAATGACGCAAAGCTCCTCACGAAAACCACAAATTAACAAACATAAGATGACATTTCCGCTCTCACATAAGTACCGGATCACTTTCTCAATCACCTTGGATCTACGCATCTGAATAAACTGGAACGAAGCCATATCCACATGGTATGAATGAAGGCTTAACCGAGTGCTTACCCGGATACCCGGAAATGCAGAGTCTTAGCCCACCAGCACTTATCCGGACGCAAACAAAATGGAACCGGATCCTGGTGTAAAAAAAACAAAAAATTGTCTTCAAATATTCTATGATGCGTTCAACCCAATGGGGGCAAAATGAAAAATGAATGTATACAAGAGTTCATCTTTTTTTTAAATATACAGTCGAACCCACTCGACCTCGGTTAACTCGACCACCCTGTTATTTAGACGTTTTGGAAGTGGAACCGCCAAATTCTCTCGTTGTCTTAGCATTTTCTTCTCGGTTATGTCGATTCTTTTATGTCGCCGAACCCTGATATCTCGAGCACAAAAGGATGTCAAATTCGCAACTTAACCTCGGTTATCTTGATCCCCGTGACCAATCGCCGGCTTTTGAAAATTATATACAGCAGAAACGGGTCTACTTCAAATGGAAGTAATTAAAATGAAAGAACAATATCGTTGTCCGCGCACTCAACTTGACACAGCAAGAAGTGAGGAGTGAGAGTCTTGCAAACAAAAGAGAGAGGTCGTAGTAACTGCTCTATATAGCGAGGGTGCTGGTCGCTAATAGGGTGTCACGCGTCCTCACAAGTTGATTTTTTAAAAACCCAGAATCCGTATTTAAATAAACTGAACTGGCGAATCCGTAGCGAGAGAAAATAAAAACTCGCGAATCCGGAGCTGAAAAATATTTAGCCGCACGAATCCGGAATTCCGGGATAAACCGGAAAAGTGCCCCCCCCCCCCCCCCCCCCCCCCTGTGTTGTTAGTAAACATGTATGTACATTTGTATAGCATGCCGACCTCTTTATCTAACAAATCGGGGTAACGCTGTTGTGTAATAAAAAAAAAACCAAAACACGTACATGTACATTCTTATTTATAAACGCACATCGTGTACATAAAGAAATTTCAAGAACATGTTAATATATTGCCGCTATTTTGGTTTTCGTTTATCTCGATCATCGGTTATCTCCACGCTTTTGGCAAACCCCGAGGCCGTGCATCGACATACCGGGTTTGACTGTAATTGTACATTTTATTCGAATTAAATTTTAAAAAACAATAGAAAACTGAAAAGTGATTTGTGCGAAACTAAAAGAAACTGCACAACTCTGAAAATATTTTGAACTCCTTGCGAAATTAGTGTAACTATTGTTTTAGTTAGTTCCATACATTTAATTACCAGCAGGGCACATTCTATTCACAGTGAATAGTTTATCTCACAAGATGACTGCCTAATGTTGCAGAGTTGTCAGTGAGTGAGTGAGTGAGTGAGTGTGTGCGCGTGTGGGCGTGACTGTGTTTGAGGGGTATATGTGTGTTTGTGTGTGAGGGAGGGTTATCGGGGGTGTGGGTGGGTATATGTTTGGGCGTGTGGGTGTGTGGGCGAGTATGGGCGTGTGTGGGCCTTTGTTTGTGCATGGGTGTGTTGGTGTGAGTGAGTGAGTGAGTGAGTGAGTATGTGAGTGAGTGAGTCATTGATTGGGTGAGTTTTTATGTAGGTGTGTGTGTATGTGTGCATTTTTAAGCGTGGTTGTGTATCAATTATAAGTTCTGTCACGGACGTCAATGATCCTAATGTGTAGCACACATTTAATAAGGGTAGCAAGTGGTTTAAAGTTTAAATGAAGTAAGGTTAGGATGGTATCACCAAATGATATAAATATTGATTAAAATAAAACATTCGTATCAGAAAAACGAACATTGATCACCACCAACGACAAGCAACTCTAAACGATCCACTTGTTGATGGGTTATGGCAGCGGTTCTCAACCTGTGGCTCGGCTCACGAAACTCTCGGGTTTCAATCTAACAAATGGCCCGGGGTAGCTTGAGAATTTTAGAAATGAGTAGGGTTGTGTGCGTGTGTCTTATATGTGTATCTTTTATTATTTTTAAATTAATTTATTATGATCGGATTAGTTTCTTAATGTTATTACACAACTTGCTACATAATCGTTTTATTATTTTTCAATTCGATTCAGTTGGTAGCTGTCAATAGCTTAATATTTTTTTGAATTGTTTTTCACATATGTTTTTAAAAGTACATTATAATTGCAACAGTAAATTACGAGCCTAACTCGTCTGTGTTATGTGTAACAGCTCATCTCTATTCCTCATTATACATTCTTTTTATACCTCACATCACATGATCACTCACTCCACTTTTCCAACCAAAATTTACACTTTTAACTTTTAACATTCGTGAAAACAACTCGCCATGTCCAGTCATACAACATGACAACAACATGGGCCAATCAGGTCACAAAGTTCACTCATTACACGCAACAATAATTGTCAGTTTCTGAGTATTTCACATACCTGGGATCAAATATTTCTAGTTCTCTCTCCGTTGATGAAAAGATAAATAACAGGATCGCCAAAGCAGCAGCAACTGTGGTTAAACTGAATAAGCAGGTGTGGAATAATGTCAATCTAACTGGTAAAACAAAAATAAGTGTATATCAGTCATGTGTGCTTAGTGCGCTCCTATATGGCAGCGATGTATAAATAACATATTCCCGTCAGGAGTTAAAACTCAAAAGCTTCCATCAAAGATGTCTGCGTCGCATTTTACGCATTCGATGGCAGGATAAGGTGCCTAACACGGAGGTCTTGGAACAAGCACACACGTTTAGCAGATTCTCCGCTCTTAACAAGAGGCGTCTACGCTGGTTAGGTCATGTAAGGAGAATGATGGAGGAAGGCCGTAACACAAAAATACTGCTGTATGGAGAGTTGACAGAATGGACAAGACTTATTGGACTGCCACGCCTGAGATTTATGGATGTTTGCAAAAGGAGCATGGAGGAAGCCAATATTGAAAACAACGAATGGAACCTCATTGCCGAACAACGTTCCAGCTGTCGAACAGCAGAGTCAATATTCTCCTGCGAGAAATGCAGACGAAATTGTCATTCTAGAATTGGCCTAGTGAGCCACTCGTCGAAGTATATGACTACATAGCTACTCCATCGTCTTGCGAAGACTGAAAGATGTCATATATATAAAATCGTCAGTCATGCATACTATCGCAATAATATAATTTATTTGCTTTTTTGTTTATTTTTTTAAAAAATGTAAATTCAAAAGCTAGAAGCGTGTGCTAAAAACTATTACAAGGAGTAAGATTGATACAAAATGTTCTGGGGATTAACTGGTGAAAGGGCGTTTATTCTAAAACGTAGGTGGATGACTCACGTGAGTTTTCACCTGCTCGTGATTTGGGTTTTATTTTTTATTAAATTCACACATCAAGGTACATAATTTCAATCATATTCACTAACATGCAATTTAAAAAAGCTTTATGAAAATTCATAAAATGATATGAATGTATTTATTTACGTGGTATTAACAGCACTTAATTTAAATTTTAAAAGTTAAGGAAATTAAATTCATTATATATTATGAGGGCTTAAATCTGCTTTGCATATCAATTACAATTAGATTACGTGGAGTATGGATATTGGCCCACCGCAATGCCTAACGATAATCATTTACATTCATTGCGCTTTGTAATAAAATTGGATACGATTAGACCGTTTACAAATTACCTTCTCAATCTATATATATAATTCGCCAGCAAAGGTCAAACAAGACGGGTCAAACACCACGCAGGCTATTTATAAATACGATGAGTGTGGTTCAATAATGAGTTCACTAGCGCGTACAATATAATTTCCGATAACTACGCTAAATGATATAATGATATATATATATATATATATATATATATATATATATATTTATTTATTTAATAACGCAATTGCGTTTGGTGCGTACAATTTTCGTTTCGGAAATGAAATCGTCTCAATTTAAGTATTACAAACACCACGCAGGCTATATATAAATACGATGAGTGTGGTTCTATAATGAGTTCACTAGCGCGTACAATATAATTTCCGATATATACGCTAAATGATATAATGATATATATATATATATATATATATATATATATATATATATATATTTATTTATTTAATAACGCAATTGCGTTTGGTGCGTACAATTTTCGTTTCGGAAATGAAATCGTCTCAATTTAAGTATTGTGCAAAAAATATCCGGTTTAAAAGTGGTTTGGACATGAGAATATTAATACAGTTCATGGGCGTGAAATAAAAATTGTGCAGTGACGTCTCATGGGGGAAGGGGTGTAGCAAATATTGGGATTCTTAAATGTGCGTTACTTGAGTTCATGTTTTGTCAAGTAACTTTACTAGATGGGAAGTTCAGGCATGGCTGTCGCCAATGTTTGGCGGGCTATATCTAGTATAACATAATTGATGATCTGGCTTGATCGATCTATGTACGAGGTCACTTAATGAACTTTAATGTTGTTAGTGATTCCTCCAGTCCCCTCATTCGTGGCGTCTCGGCGCGGGAACGAAAGTGGACGTCATGGCAGTGCTTTGTTGAATAGACCTTCCAGGTGTTTGTTGTGGGCTGTGAACTTCCCAGCGGTGTGTCGTGGGTAAGGTGGTTTACCTCCGGGTGTATAGCACTGGGCTCAGTCCTCGTTAGTGTTCTTAATACATCACTATATTGGGATCTTAATGCCCACATTGATTTAATCACATTGGACATGGACCGGCCGTAACAAACAGCTACCAGCTCAGTCCTTCTATAAATGACACGAAGCTCAATTAACGTAGACCATCTCTTGTGTCCTAAAATATATTGTGTCCTTATTTATCAAACCGGTTAATGTTACAAACTTGTTTCTTTCTGCCAGCTTCAAATCGGGTAGGAACAATGGGATTTTAAAGATACTTTAACCCTTATTGTTGTGAATTTAAGGCAGAATGTTCTTTATTTTAAACTATAAACAAATGTTTACTGCACTATTTGTTTTATGTCGCAAAATAATTTTTACTGAATTTATTTACATTTTCATGTAAACAAAAAGAGTTTTTGTTAATGTTTTTTTTTATCTTTTCATTTCAAAGTTGTATGTTTTCGCTTATTCACAGTCACCGATGGCTCAATTCTTTCAACCAGATTTTGGACCTCTGTTTGGTGGCACTTTACTAGAAGTCAAAGGTCAGCATCTTAACATCGGCAGCAGATCCAGAATTATTGTCGCGGGAAACGAATGTGACATTATTGTTGATAAATTTGCCAACAATGGGTTTGTAAAATATTTGACAAATTAAGATTTAACAAAAGTAACATACATTAAATAATTTAATGTTTTAATTATAGATGTTTTGTTTTTTACATTTTTAAATAACCAATGTTTTATTTATACCATATATGATATCTTTTTACATTTCTAAATATTCAATGTTTTTAACTTTTATAGCTGTTCATCGTTTCCAAAGTTTACGTTCTTCCTATGTATCCACAGAAGCATAAAGTGCTCTACAAGAAAGAACAACAAAGCTGCCTGTGGTCATGTAGAAATATACATTGATCATTTCCACCAGAAGTTGACCAACGCAAACTTCTGCTACAAACCTGATCCTCTCATAACTAAAATTCATCCACTGGCTTCTATTCAAAGGTGAATAATCTCTGAAAAAATACCTTGTCTTAAAAGTACCTTGTATCAAAAATACCTTGTCTTAAAAATACATCGTCTCACAAATATTTTGTCTTTAAAAGGGATTTTCTTTTAATGTGAGTTATTAAAGATTTAAAAAATTTCATGTTCGGTAAAAATGTGCAACATGACATTTGCCTCAATGGAAAGGCAAAGCATGCTCGTGGATTTCAACTGTGACTTAATTATTATTACTATTTTAATGTATGTGTTCTGTTATGTAGATTAATGTTCGGGATTAGCAGTGGCGTAGCTATGATTAGTGACGACCAAGGTGGGGCAAAACTCTGAATTTGTCCGAAACTGCCGACCCTTCATTTCCCCCTTTTTTTTAGTAAAAATAAATGATTTTTTTTTTAAATGCTCCACCCCCCCAAACCGGCTGAAGTCCCCCCCCTCTGCCCCACCTATCTACGTCACTGGAGATTACCGGTTGTTGACATTTGAGAGGAAAAATAACTGTAGATAAATCCACTAATAAATGATAATGAATGTAAATGATAATGAATGTAAATAATAATAATAATAATAATAATAAAGTTCATTTCCAAAACACGCTTCATCCCCAAAGGCTCGAAGCGCGGTACAAAGTCAACAAAAAACATATCTATAATTTACCACATTTAAAACAAACGCAACACTACAAAAACTAATTACAAGCATACAATCTCAAAGTCTTTCTAGCCATTTCAACCCGAGCAACACAGCCATTATGCATTAACTGTAATACACAGCACAACGATTTATGGTAAACATTTTTAAAAAACATGATGATTCTTACCCATGCATTATGTTGTATTTAAAAAAAATATCTATGTCATAACTCTTCGTATGGTTTGCTCTAGCGGTGGTACAACAGTGACGCTATCAGGAACAAACCTTGACAGCATCGCATCTTCCCAACTTGCAATCATTTTTAACTACACCAATATGAACGGCAATGACGTAAGCTTTTTAAAATAATTATATATTTTTAAAATACATGAAAATCATCGGTGGATATAATCCCTATGGCATTCATCTTCTGGTTATACCCCATGATATTCATCGTTATGTAAAATTCCCATGTCATTTATTGTTGAATATGATACCCATGTCATTCATTTTTTATAGGATCTCCGTGACATTCATCATTTGATAGGATCCCCATGCCATTCATCATTTGATAGGATCCCCGTGCCATTCATCATTTGATAGGATCCCGTGCCATTCATCATTTGATAGGATCCCCGTTCCATTCATCATTTGATAGGATCCCCGTGACATTCATCATTTGATAGGATCCCTAGGACATTCAAAATTTGATAGGATCCCCGTGATATTCATCATTTTATAGGATCCCCGTGACATTCATTATTTGATATGATTACCATGCCATTCATCATTTGATAGGATCCCTAGGACATTCAAAATTTGATAGGATCCCCGTGACATTCATCATTTGAAAGAATCCCTATGCCATTCATCATTTGATAGGATCCCAATGATATTCATCATTTGATTGGACCTCCATGCCATTCATCATTTTATAGGATCACCTGTCCATTCATCTTTTGATAGGATCCCCATGATATTCATAATTTGATAGGATCCCCATGCTATTCATCATTTGATAGGATCCCCATACTATTCATCATTTGATAGGATCCCTATGATATTCATCGTTGGATGGGATCCCTGTGATATTCATTGTTAAGTAGGATCCATGACAGAACCTGATCACTTTCTTTGGGAACGATTCTTACCCGATGTGTTAAAAAAAAACCATACCAGTTTCTAGAAAGTGTGTTAAATATTTTACAGTGGAAGTAGCCATTAAGAAAAATTTTGATATTTTTATTATTATTTTTTGATACACTAAAAATAAACCGCAGAATTAACTTGAAGGGTTAAATAAATAATAATACAGTGTCATCTTAATGGGGTGCTAAGATGGCGTCGTTTGTCCTGTGTATTTTTAACATTAGGTTGTAGGAAAAGATTTACTAAAGAATGGACAACAACGTATCCTATAGTGGTACGTCAGCAAAACGTTCTCTATAGAGAAATATACTTTTTATTCAAGAAGATTAAAATTTAATGCACAAGAAATTGAATTACGCGATAATTTTAGACTCCAAAAGACTGCATCAAACTGAATCCACTGAAAGTTAAACTTTCTAAAATGAGATAGAATGAAAAGTAGAGGAACAAAGACATTGATAATGATATATTCATATAAGAAAATAATGACTTCTTAAATAAGAATTATTAGAAAATCACAACGATATAACGAAGTCTGTGGAGTGTTTCTGGCATCCATCCGTCCAAATGTGACGCTGTTGAAGACTGCGCAGGACGAAATACACAAGGCCTTTGATTATTCTTCTAGGATTATAAGCTAGTTCCCAACAGCAAATCGTCTCTCTCCACGCGCTGGATAACCCAAGGGAACATCATGTGGATGATACAGCTTGGCACCAGTGGCGTCGCATGAGTTGTCAGAATGTTTCATTATATCAATGTTATCCGCCTACGGACACCATCTCCGGGTTTAAATTCAGAGTGTCCTTCTCTTAGATGAGGTTTACGAGTCCCATCGACCCGGGTTGCTGGTGACGTTTTTGCTTGACTGGGTTTTGGCTGGAAATTTTGCTCATGGACTGTTTCGCGTGCTTGCATTTAATAAAATATCAAATAACCGGTCTATGCAAACACAGGCGCATCACGATCCTGACAAATCAGCTTTTAACTACGATTGAAAGTAGTCAAGACCTTCTTATTTGTGTTAGCTTCATCTATTGCGAATGTTCCTTTCATTCTGTCTCGGTTTGTGGTAGAATCTCCGGACGGCTCCTTGACAAATTTCCCATCAAACTATCAAGCTGAAACTTGGCAAATACACTCGTTGTCGATGACAACAGATTCGATCAAATTTTCTTCCTCACCTTCCTCCACCCCAACCCAAAAAAAAAACAGTTTCTCCTGTAATTCAAGTGGAAGATAAAGGAAATATGATGACACTGATTTCATGAAATAAAATTCCATATAACAGCGCTAAATAACATTCATATTTATTTATTTAATTTTTTTTAATATCGAAAGTGCCTTTCGGTGCATAATATTTTCTTTTATCTCTCTGAAATAGTTGGGGAAATAAATCTGAGGATGGTGCATGAGAATATTTATATAAAATGAATAATTTTTTACATGAATATAAACGATTTATACTGAAAACCTTGTTTTTGGAGGCTGTTTAATTAGCTGCAAAATTTGATAATGAAACCGTGTTCCGACCTATAGGACAGTAACATGGCCAGAGACGCAATACAAGTAGTGGTGTAATACAATGATTATGAAAGGTAGCGAGGATCGTGACAATAAAACATACCGTTTGTATGTGTTTGTAACAGTTGTATTCAAAATTTAACAATTGAAAAGCGCAGAGATTTCAAATATAGGACTAAAGAATTTCAGGACGATTGATACATGGAAAAAGTTGTAACAATATTTTTTTTAAAATCTAATCCCCATAATCTTAACTCCCTCAAATATCCTCTCATTTCTATACTCTCATTTCCACTATCTTATTCCCATACTCTCATTCCCATACTATCATTCCCATACTCTTATTCCTATACTGTCATTCCTATACTCCCATTTACATACTCTCATTCCCATACTATCATTCCTATACTCTCATTCTTATACTCTCTTTGTTATATAACATTTACACACTCAAATTGCCATAAACGTCCTACCTGTACACTGTGAACCTTATAAAACACAATGTGTTTTACATGTATTATTGCTACTCGATAATAAAATTGCCTACTTTTAATCATATGATTTGACATACGTATCTAAAATATAAAAATCTAAGTCTAAGATGTTTTATAAAATGGTCTATCCGTTCATGTCTTCCTTCATCTAATCCTGCAGGCTGAACAAGGCAACTGTAGCTATCAATACAATACAGCAGACATTCTTTGCTGGACTCCAAAAGTTCACAGCTTTACAGAACATCATTTTAAAAACTACACTGTCATTGAGACGGACCTTGAAATAAGAATGAACTCTAAGAAAATTATCATCGGGGACGAAATACCAAAGAGAATACGTATTTTTCGTGATCCGCATTTTGACACAATATCTTCAAAAAACAGTATGCTCTCTAAAAGCACTCCAACTCTTTCGTTGAAGGTAATTCAGTAGTTTCTATTTCTTCTTCTGTCAGTTTTAAAGGAGTAAGAGTTGAGGGGGATGTGTAAGGCCTGCTGAAGGTTCATGTTGTGTACTTTTAGCACAATCGATCCACTGATGTTATGGTATTCCCCTGGCACTTACACCGGAGCTCTTGTAATATTAGGCTTGCAACGCAGGATGCTTGACAGGGATTATAATCAGGTGGCATAAGCAATGTAATTTGGTTTTGGGCTATAAACTGGTTGATTGGGATGGCATCAAATCATGTGTCTTATTTTCTGAATTAGGCACACTTAGTTTTTGTTGTTTTTTTTTAAATCTGCTCGCTTATAAGATCTCATCTCGCAGGGGAATAGGTCTTTCTTTTTTTTATTCCTCATCTGACCCGGGTGAAAAAGTTTTGCAATAAATATAGCGTTAATTAGCGTGACTTCGGTTATTAATATCGTTCGCTACAGAAACCAACCAGCTATAAAGATGTCAAGCTATTTCCCGTATCAGAGAATTTTTTTATATTCTTTTGTTGCTTTTTGTATTAATTTTCTTTTTAAAATCTCATTCCTCGTTGATACAGACCCAAGGAATGAATTTTTTTATCTCTGAAAAATCTCAAATAAGTAAACATTGATTGCAATTATTGATTATTTTATAAAGCGCAATGTTGGATGAAAGGAAATAGAACAAGCCCGGCATTGTTTATGCTTTAAAATAGTTCTTACATTTCCTGGTAGAAACTTACTAATGGGAATGTGTTTTTAGTGTCTATGGTGTGTGTGTGTTTGTGGTAGGGGGGGGGGAGAGCTTAGCAGTAAGAGACAATGGCATTTGTGTAATGGTGTGGGGGGGGTAGCAGTAATAGACAAAGGCATTTGTGTAATAGTGTGTGGGGGGGGGGGGGGTACTTAGCAGTAAGAGACAATGGCATTTGTGTAATGGTGTGGGGGGGTAGCAGTAATAGACAAAGGCATTTGTGTAATAGTGTGTGGGGGGGGGGGAGGTTAGCAGTATAGGCCTCCCGTATAGCATATGCCTCATCACAACGGTTCCTTTGCCTTGTATCTCAATTGTATATACTCAGACCATTCCCACTTAACTTATCAGTCCCTCGTTCTGATCATCTGGCTTGATCAGTCACTAGTAGTATGTAGAGGTGGCTTCTCCGAATCTTCACTCCGTGGCTTTTTAGGTCTCAGTGTTTCTCAGGGCGTTCACATAAGTGTTTATGCAAAAAATAAATATTACATAAGTAGTTGGTGGGATATCGGTCATATTCAAGCATTATAAATACTGATTTATTTACGTCACTGTTATGATAAATTAATCCCTATTTGATGTCTTCATAAGTTAAGTATATTGTTTAATGTCATGACGGTTTTGAATTAATTTAATAAATATATAATATAGATTGAATAATCATTTCTTGTAACAACTATTCTACCACAGGGTCGGGATATTCCCAAAGATATAAATAAAGCAGACATAAAAGTGATGGTCGGAGGTCAGAGATGTCCAGTCATAAAAGTAGAAGTCGATGTTCTTGAGTGTGATGCACGAGATGTCATAGAACAATTCATACGTGATGTAACTAACCAGACAAGTGTCACTCACGTCACAAACTCTACAGTCGGGACAACGACGCCGGAAAATGTGACACCATCATTACATCCAGTAGATATTTCAAGATTTAAAGAAAATGAATCTGTGCCACCATACCCATCTTCCACAACAACGACCCCGTCACTAACACAACCCCCAACACAGCGAAGCTATATGGTGACCATTGAGATTGGAAACTATAACAGATCACTGGGGCAAGTGACGGTATCACTGGATGGAAGCGCCGCGGAAAATTTTTACTTTATAGCTGCCATCGGAGCAGGGGCTTCTGGTTTCTTCATCGTGCTGCTGTTAATAGCTACAGTAATGTTATTGATAAAACTGAAGAAATCAAGACTGAAGAAAAATCAAATCAATTCCATTAGAGATCTGGCAGAGGCACGCCTTGGTAAAGATTTAATCAGTTTCTTCTCTCAACGTGTTTTTTTGTTTAACATTAAAAACTTCAGGGTCTAATACTTTAGTGTTGAATATCCTTACTGCCATCTTTTTTCCCTCTTTCACAAGTTGAGTGTAAACATTAACGCTTGTGTTGTATAATTCAATAGAATCGAATCCTACAGTATCCGTAGTCCGAAGAGATGACAACGCAAGTTTTTTAAGGTCTTGCAATTTTGGGAAATTTTATTTTCAGAAACTATGCCCTTAAGCCCAAGTATTTTTTTTATTGCGATTATAAACGAGAAACATTTAATTTAAACTGCAATAAAAGTATGTGGAGACTTATTAATTTGTTTAAAATTTTTAATGATGTAAAAAAAAAAAATATTTTTTTTACTATGTATCTCTTTCTGTGCTGAATTGGTTGGATCTTTGTTTATGCATATCAACTTTTAAATCCTTGAAATTAACTTCGCTTTGTTCTTGTGTTTGTGACAAAATCGTTTGAAGGCTAAATCACCCAATTCTTGTTTTCCTATCGAGCTTACTCTTCGCACATGAATTTGTTTCCGATGACAAAGCATTCTATCAAATGTTCAGTCCAACCCCAAAACATCAGTTTAATGCTACCAACGCGCGTCCCATTTCACTCAATAAAATTCCCCATAACTGCGCTAAATGAGATTCTTAAAAATATCGCAAATGCGTTTGGTGCGCAATATTTTCTTCTTTTTTTACGGAAATTGTGGTAAAAAAAAAATCTGCCGCGTAAAAGTGGGTGGGTCATTAGAATATTAATTTAGTTCAAGGGCGTGATAAAATGTGCGTTTGTGAGCCACCGGGGGGGGGGGGGGGGGGGGGGGGGAGGACTTAATTTGGATTATTAAAGAGTACTTTAGATGAAAGCATGTTTTTCTTTCAAATTTTCAACCACACCCCCCCCCCTGCCAAACACGAAATAATTATATTAACTTTGCTTTTCTTCACGAGTTTCTTTCTTTTAAATTCTTCGAGGGGGGGGGGGGGGGGGGGGGGGGGGGGGGGGGAACTAATTTGGATTATTATAGAGTACTTTAGATGAAAGCATGTTTTTCTTTCAAATTTTCAACCACACCCCCCCCCCCTGCCAAACACGAAATAATTATATTAACTTTGCTTTTCTTCACGAGTTTCTTTCTTTTAAATTCTTCGGAGGGCTTATTGACCCCTTTCCTGTCATCCTATCGAGTGGAACCTTGGCCCATAGACGCGTTGCCATTATAACACAGTCTAGCAATTTTTCAGCCCCACCCCAACACGAAAAATCAGTGTTTCCTGTCTTTCAAGGGAAATGTGAAGGACATAATCATGCAAAGATTTTTTAAGAACTGCAGCCATCGCCATGTCGCACTAAAGTGCACATAAAGCATGTATACGAAAAAATTTATTTTTATGGATTCTTTAATTTAAATTAATTATTATACAAAGATCCTGGTATTACTTTATATAACACAATATACTACTTAAGGCAACGGAGAAGCGTCATCGCCTACATTAAAACAGATCTTAGAATCTGTGGTTGACGATGACGCGAGAGAAGACATGGACAAACTGATTATTGCCTTGGAGAAGCTCACTGTTGGGAAATGCATTGGATCGGGTGAGTAGGATTTATAGCTCAGTGAATGCAGTAGCGTAACTAAAGGCGGACACCAATTTTAAAAATTGCCTATTTACAGAGCACACATTGAATTTCATAAAGTATTATCGATCACATGTAAATTTTCAAACTCATGTAACCAATCCACGTGATACAGTGAAGGATATTGATTTTGATCAAAGGATTGACAGGTTTGCAGCTTTGGAGACCAGGAAAGGAAAATTTTAAATAAAGCAAATTTAATATTGTTACAGTTCTTAAATACATTTAGCTCCTGGTCTGCAATTAATTTGTTTTTTTTTTCTTGTCATTGAAATCCACCGTTTAAGTTAAGGGGAAGGGGGTGGGGGTGAAACCATGAGTTTAACGCACCGGGTGACACCAACCCTTGCTACGCCACTGTGTGGTTGGGAGCTTTAACTTTTTATCGTACATCAATTCATCAATTTATTATAATATTACTAAATATTTGCTGTATGCATTATAAACAAGTATTATATCACGTTTAGAATACATACAATAGTTGACAAAATCTTACAATATCTAATATAATTTAATAGATCTTGTTGAAGTGAACTCTATTTACAATTCTTAAAACGTAGACTGGAGATCTTTTTTGTAACTTCTAGGAAACTTTGGTTGCGTCTTCGAAGGAGTGTTAGAGACTGGACCGGAGTCACCACCAAAGAAGGTTGCTATTAAAACGTTACAAGGTGAGTGTTAGGTTGCATGCTATTTTGGACAACCTGGTTGTTACAAATACGTTAATACAGATGAGTTGGAACTAGCCACCGTGGCTGACGTGTCCATTGCGCTGATACAGCTGAAACGGGATACGTGGTGATATAAGCCAAGCTAATATTTTATCAGACTTACTACACTTTAACAATGTCATTAGAAATATGTCAACAATATTTAATTGACAGTTAGTGAACATATCCGTCTACAGCAGCGGTTCTCAACCTTTTTGGGTCGAAAGACCATTTCACAGGGGGTCGTCAAAGATCGTTGGAAAACACATAATCTACATTTATGTAGGAGAAATTAAAATAATTTTGAGGTTTGGATCACTACAACATAAGGAAATATATTAAAGGGTCGTGGCTTTAACAATGTTTAGAACCACTGGTTTACAGTAATGTTGGTTGACATTTTTTTTTTTTTGCCCCACGCTTCACATGGGAAACACACAAAAAAGGTTGACTCTACCACCCAACCCCAAACTCTCTTATAGAGGAAGACTTTAAAGATGTCTTTAAGTTGCAGTCAGGAATATTGATTTATTTTTTTTAATTGAGCATTGCAGGGACATAAAATAAATTAAGTCTCATTTCTAAAGAAAAAAAAAGTAACTCGATATAACCATACACTATGCAATCAAACATACTGGACTATTCCCATCCTCAGATCCTATGGCCTACAGCATTGACCTACTCGGGTTTGTCCAAGAAGCTGTCTTTATGAAAGACTTTCAACATCCCAATGTCCTTGGTTTGGTCGGACTTGCTGAGAAAGAGCCAGGAGTACCTTACGTCATATTGCCTTTTATGGAGAAGGGGGACCTACTGACCTATGTGCGCGACCCTACAGTGGTATGGTCATCATAAACTTTAAGTGAAATACACAACACATTAAATGAATATAACAAGAAACGCAGCATGTGGTCGCAGAGATAGAAATCAACGAAAGATACAAAATAAAATATTCAAATAGTGATAAAAATGTAAATTTTATAATAAATTGAGCTGATTCTCAGAAAATGTTTAATTAGCTGAAATATGTACAAATCCTTGGCATGCGAAGATAACCAAGACTAGATTGTGAGTAGTAGCCTTAACTTGCGCAATATTTTATTTAAAGTGAGGGGGTGCGCAATTCATCAGTTTTCCTCACTCGTCCTTGCCTATTTAATTCAGTGGTAAGACGTGGCTAAGACACTGGAAAAAGACCAGGATGCATTAGATGACCAGAAGGGTTCTTGTGTCCCCCTGTGCTCTTTATTCGTTCCATGATACAGGAGTTGGAATATTCTTTGACTCAATGTCATACGGCGTACGGGACTCCTTCTCTGGGTTTGATTGACTTAATTCCAATGAACATGTTTAGAATTGATTGATTTTCACCGCACAACCAACCAGCCACCCTGAAATAACGATAGTGAAAAGACTTCCATCACAATGTTTACCTTTTTCTTTGTGAATCAACAATTTTTTTTAAATATAACATCCAAATTTATTTTAATCGGACAGTGTTTTTATATCAATTTCTGAAAACAAATGTCTTTGATGAAATAAATAACAAGCTTCGAGCCCCACCCCATTAGGCTAAAACCCACGAGCCCATACCTTATATTCCCACCTCATAGCCCCAATCCCACCAACCGAAAACCCACCAGTCCCAAGCACACCAGTCATCACTTTACTAGCCCCGAACCCATGAGCCTCAACCTCATCTGCCCCAACCCGTACCACGCCTGTTATTATCGATGTGCCAATACCAATAGAGTTCAATATTTTAGTTGAGGTCCCATTGACTGTTTCCAGACGATTACTCTACATGACGTCATCAAATTTGGGGCTGACATCGCTAACGGCATGGCCTATCTGAGTTCACTCAAGTTCGTCCACAGAGACTTGGCAGCCAGGAACTGTATGTAAGTTGTACATCTGTCTTGCATCGTAGATCGGGCTACACCGATCGTGCTACATCTATGGTGCTACATCTATCGTGCTGCCTCTATCGTGCTGCATCTATCTTGCTTCATATATCGTGCTACATCTATCGCACTACATCGATCGTGCTACGTCTATCGTGCTCATGGGCGCCCGCAGAAAACTTTCTAGGTGGGGGGGGGGCGGGCAAAAAAAATCGAATAACTTTCCGGGGGGGGGGCAAAAAATTGTTAGTAATGTTATAATATAGTTTAAATTTATTGTAGAAAAATCGAATAACTTTCCGGGGGGGGGCAAAAAATTGTTAGTAATGTTATAATATAGTTTTAATTTACTGTAGCGTATTTGTATGGTGAACGAACGGACAGGACATCAGCTTAGTTACTTTCTCTTTATTTTCTCTTTACTTTAATAAATTGTTTCTCTATTTTTGTCTAAAAAAATTTTATCCAATCAATCCGGGGGGGGGGGGCAAGTTCCCCCCTTGCCCCTAACTGCGGGTGCTCATGATCGTGCTACATCTGTTTTGCTACATCTATCGTGCTACATCTGTTTATTGCAAAGTGGGTTGGTTTCTGGAATGAAGACTTGATTTTTGTATGCACCTAATGTAACACAAATTACACATCTCTTGTTCTTCAGCTCACGACTGCATCATTAACATTACCATCCTTCTATTTCCAGTAATTGAATGCTTTGATTTCACAATTTCCTTGTCACCTTATGACAAGGTATGTAGTGTAAGTAATGTTTGCATTTCTTTAAAGGTTAGACGGCAGTCTCTGTGTTAAAGTCGCCGACTTTGGTCTGTGCCGTGATATCTATGAGAAGGGCTACTACACAAGTGACAACAAGAAGAAACTACCCATTCGGTGGATGGCGTTAGAGAGTATTGAAAATGGAGCCTACAGCACCAAGTCGGATGTTGTAAGACTAAACTTTCTTTTATTCAAATAGTCGGATTTATTCCAAACTTTATATTTTTAGTTTGTTTCAAATTTTTTAATACATATTTTACCCATATATAAATTACCCATATATAATTTAACCATATACAATTTACACATATAATTTACCCATATATAATTTACCCTTATATAATTTAACCACATATAATTTAACAATATATAATTTACCAATATATAATTTAACAATATATAATTTACCCATCTATAATTTACCCGTATATAATTTGCCAATATATAATTTACCCATATATAATTTACCCATCTATAATTTACCCGTATATAATTTGCCAATATATAATTTACCCATATATAATTTACCCATATATAATTTGCCCATATGTAATTTACCCATATATAATTTAACCATATATGATTCACACATATGTAATTTACCCATATATATTTTACCCATATATAATTTGCCCATCTATAATTTACCCGTATATAATTTACCCATATATAATTTACCCATATATAATTTACCCATATATAATTTACCCATATATAATTTACCAATATATAATTTACCCATATATAATTTACACATATATAATTTACCCATATATAATTTGCCCATATATAATTTACCCATATATAATTTGCCCATATATAATTTATTCATATATAATTTACCCATATATAATTTACCCATATATAATTTGATTTAAAGCTCAACCTGATTTAAAGTATTTTTGATACCAAATTCTTCCAGTGGTCATTGGGTGTCGTTATGTTCGAAATGTTGACACGTGGTCTTACCCCTTACCCAGGAGTCGACGGATGGGATGTCGTGAATTTCCTGCGTCAAAGACGACTTCCGCCGCCTTACTTCTGTCCAGAGCCTCTGTGAGTTCAAAAAATAAGTTAACTGATGGTTTTGTATAATTTTCCAATTCACTTCATCGTGCAAATAAAATTCTCAAAATTAAATTCCCTTTTTTCTTACTTTAATTTACGGTAATTTTTTAAAATGGAGTATTTGATCAAGCCTCAAATATTAACTCATTGATAATTTTAAATTACATCATCCACAGGTACAATATCATGATGGTGTGTTGGGCCAAGGACCCCGATCAGAGACCCAATTTTCAGACGATTCAAAGGGAGCTAATGCTTCTAATAGATGAAAGTATTCCGGACTCTCCAAAACTAAAACCAAAATCAAAAACGAGCCAAAATGTGTACAGAGATTTGCCAGTGGATAATAAAGAAGTCCCTGAAAAGTCTCAACAGAAAAACGAAAAAAATGAGACCATTGTTGAAATGCGTGAGTCTGTTTCCCAAGCTTCTGGTCTGGAAGGGGAACAAACAGCAAAAGACAAACTATCGAATGGGGTGATAAGTGAGGAAATGTGCTGTAATAAACTAACATCGGGGCTCAATGAATTCAAGACAGAAGGGACATCCAAATCTGAGGCAACGAATTCTGCCGCTCATGCCGAGACCCAAGAGATTGTGGCCAGGACGGAAGACACTGGCGATTATGCGTTGTTGACTATCTTTTCGACAGCAGGACCAAAAGTTGTAAAGAATGTTGCAATAACAATACCAGAATGCTATTCCGACAGAGATGTAAACAAATTAGCCATTGGAGTTTACATCAAGCTGGTGGGGAACTACGAACCACCCCGGAAGTTCACGAGTCCGTTCCGAAAGTTGACGAAACGACACAGCAAGGGAATGGCAGATAGAATAAATAGAAAAAGCCAGGCAAGAAATGGGGTCATGTCTAATGATTCCATTAAAATGGATTTGTCAAACAGCGTGTCAGAATGTCCAACACTGACGGTGACCACTGATGGTGCCGCATATTTTGAGCTAGAGCCAAGGTCTGCAAGGTTAAGTCAAATTTCAGACGATGGGTGCAGCTCGACAAGATCGTCTTATACAACACGCACGGCGGGGTCTGTGTGTAGTGTGTGGGGCGTTGCTACGCCTGGGTCTTCATTCAGGAATATGACAGACAATAACATGAGATATGGTTCCAATCCTTCTCTACTGCGTCCCAAAGGAAGACAGACACGTCCGTTAAGTGAAAATAAACCATCTCTCCGGGACGCGACTCCGCTGAATCACTCCCCGCAGCGTGCAAGCTGTGACGTCATTTTTGTACCGAAAGAATCTGCCGATGTTTAGTTGATAATTCTACACGTTCATTTGGTTGGTCGGCCCTCGTGTGCCAACTCATGCTTTGGGGTAGAGGTCAAGGACGTTGCTCCTGTTAATATGTTTTATATTTTTTGTGGGGGCAGTCAGCAGGCCGAGTTTACTATTCAAAGGATCTTTATTTTCTTCGCGCCAGATCACTTTGACAAACGGCCAGGCCTTCCTATCATTAGTTCTGTATGTCCATCAGGTTGCTGTTCAAAGTGGTATACTATATATATACACATGCTTAAGCCATGTCCAAACACTTTTTTTTTTTTTGGTTATGGTTATCATTTAACATTGGCTTCTCGCTTGTTCATTTCAGGTTGTCTCTGTACAGAAAATTCTATAGTTCCTTGTATAACTTTTAGTTCTGAAATTCGGGTGTTTCAAAGCGAGTCACAACTAAGAAAAATAAATTTGTTAACATAGGCAAAATGTCTGGTTTAACAATTGATACAAAAAATCTTTATGACTTGTGATTTGTTAGTATTTATTCTTTATAGAGCATCCCTTTTGTATAAATCTGAAATTCAAACAAATGGTTTCTTAAACGCTTGCCAGTAACACTAGATCAGTATAAATTACAAGAAAAATCAGTTTTGGTTATTGACATAACATTGAATATGATGAAAAAATAATGAATTATTTATTTAATTATTGAATATTTTATAATTTACTGTCTCACACAAATGTTACATGGCTTCAGCGATCTATAAGATTTGCACGATTTGCATTAATTGTGCAAAGTTTTAAAATTAAAAACATTTGCTCCGAAATTAAAACACGTGAATATCATCTGTTATGTCATATGTTATCACAATCGACTGCATGTCACCAAGTTCAACAATTTAATTATGGACATCCATCGAAAGTTGGGAGACTTTTACGTCAATGCCTGTATTTCGACGTGGTGTTTGAGAAATAAATACTATACTGAGACAGTAGCGAGAGTATCTGAGACAAAATTTTCTAATTCATTGGGTTGAGGTTGGGCTTCGAGATATATATATTTATATATATATATTTATATATATATATATTATATATATATATATATATATATATATATANTCTAACACTAAAATTTCGAGATGTCAATCATAGTCAGGTCTGCACAACTAACAGGAGAGGGGAAAAAATTGTACGGCCATTTAAAAACGCAAGTTACAGTTTAAACCTATGCAGCACGACAAATGTTCATCAGCTGAAATAAAAATATAAAAGGTTTTGAAATCAGTAAAAATATGTCTCTTAATAAACATACTTTCGTAAGATATTATAAAATTTAATAATTTAGGATATTACGAGATGTAATATTGTAATCAATTACTAATTGTAATAATTAAATAATAGTTCAATTTCAAACATAGGCTACGTGTTCTAAAATATGAATTTTAAAATATAACTTTTTCTTCAACAATGTTCGCTTTTAAATGTTTTTTGTTGTTTATATCAGACAAAGTTAAAATGTTTGTTATTTTACCCTTTTACAAATTAAGTATTTAAGATAAGAATTACATTTATTAATTATGGTTGAGAATCTGTTAAAAAATTAAATTTGGTTGTTTATTTTTGTGTTATTGTTTTTCTTTATGTGTGTATTTTTTTAAAGTGGGGTTGGGTTTTGGCGGGGGGGGGGCGGGGGATTGTGTTTCGGACATTACATCTTTAACACTGTGAAAATATGGACGGGATAATAGAGCGGAGTTTTAATTTTTTTTTTTTTTTATTCATTATCCAGAAAATAATATCACCAGTCCTGCTTTACTATATAAATCAGTGGTTCTTAACCTTTTTGGGGGTACCGAACCCCAACAGTTTCATATGCGCATTCAGCGAACCCTTCTTAATAGGAAAAATAAAATATGATTTTTTTTTCTGATTTTTTGGGTGACCTCCGCCTAACCCCTGAGTCTGACTCATCAAACCCCTGGGGTTCGATCGAACCCAGGTTAAGAACAACTGATCTAAGTCTAAGTCATTGTCACTGAGTGTGAAAGAAATATTAACTGGGGTAGTCCCTCCCAAGTCTGCCCTTGTGGGTCCCTTGACCCTTGCGCGTCTCTTGCCCTTGCTGCTCTATATCTGTTTAGGAAATGAGTAAAACAAAGTAAGGTCAAACCTGAAAAGGGGAACGCAACAAAACAAGGAATGTTTCAGCAGGGAGACTTTGTCAGCGAACAAACAACAGAAAAAATATTTTTTTTTTTAATTTTAAATTTACTTTAAAAAGCACTTAGCTGAGAAGAACTATTCGAGAGGGCAGCCAAAGAATTTCTCTATCTGTTTCAGCTATCGTCTCGACCTCGCCCAGACACAAAGTGAGATACGACGAGCCACCCAGAAAGGTTTGGTATCCTGACAGGAAAAGACATTACACTTTATCTTAGCCAAAAGACCAAACTGTTAATCAAGATTAAACAATTAAATCTTGTTTAAATCTTGTTTAAATCTTGTTTAAATCTTGTTTAAATCTTGTTTAAATCTTGTTTAAATCTTGTCTAAATCTTGTCTAAATCTTGTTTAAATCTTGTTTAAATCTTGTTTAAATCTTGTTTAAATCTTGTTTAAATCTTGTTTAAATCTTGTTTAAATCTTGTTTAAATCTTGTTTAAATCTTATTTAAATCTTGTTTAAATCTTGTTTAAATCGTGTTTAAATATTGTTTAAATCTTGTTTAAATCTTGTTTAAATCTTGTTTAAATCTTGTTTAAATCTTGTTTAAATCTTGTTTAAATCTTGTTTAAATCTTGTTTAAATCTTGTTTAAATCTTGTTTAAATCTTGTTTAAATCTTGTTTAAATATTGTTTAAATCTTGTTTAAATCTTGTTTAAATCTTGTTTAAATCTTGTTTAAATCTTGTTTAAATCTTGTTTAAATCTTGTTTAAATCTTGTTTAAATCTTGTTTAAATCTTGTTTAAATCTTGTTTAAATCTTGTTTAAATCTTGTTTAAATCTTGTTTAAATCTTGTTTAAATATTGTTTAAATCTTGTTTAAATCTTGTTTAAATCTTGTTTAAATCTTGTTTAAATCTTGTTTAAATCTTGTTTAAATCTTGTTTAAATCTTGTTTAAATCTTGTTTAAATCTTGTTTAAATCTTGTTTAAATATTGTTTAAATCTTGTTTAAATCTTGTCTAAATCTTGTCTAAATCTTGTCTAAATCGTGTCTAAATCTTGTTTAAATCTTGTTTAAATCTTGTTTAAATCTTGTTTAAATCTTGTTTAAATCTTGGCATGTTTCTTTGTGTTACATGAGGGTGATATTTTTTACCTTATTTATTCATTTATTTTAAAATAATGTATATAACACTAAAATTCAAGATATATGACAAATTCCGTTGCTATGAGTTTTGTATTTGTGACGTATTGGGATATGCAGTAAAAAATATAATATATTTGTAAGAGGAATTTGAAACGCGTTTCGGCTTGAAGTTTACCGATATACATAAACGCTTCTTAATAAATGACAAATCACGTACAATGACATAAATGCAGACACAAATAAATATAAAGGATTTATACCAAAACTTTGTTTTTTTTGGGTTGTTTCTATTAAAAACGAATGGAAAAATTGTATCAATACCTCGATTTTATTCGTGGGGGGGAGGGGGGGGCAGAGCTTATTATGATCCTATATAGGGCCAGGTGAACCCATCACTATTTAAGCTGAATAAGCTTACGTCTGCTTGGTTCATGGCTAAGGGAGAAAACCCCCAAAGAATATTACTGAGTTTGGAATCCCGTAGATCAGTATGACATTGATTCTATGAACATTCCGGCGTAGATCAGTATGACATTGAATCTATGAACATTCTGGCGTAGATCAGTATGACATCGAATCTAAGAACATTCCGCTGACTCCTGTGACGTCCCCGTGCCAAGCTGTATATTTCACTTGATGTTCCCTTGGGTTCACCAGCTGCATGGAGAGGTGCGATGTGCTGACTGTGCACCAGCCTACTCTCCATAACAAAATCCTAGGCCGTAGGTTTTCGCAACATCCAGCGGAGACCACATTATCGACTCCTTGTGACGGATGGAGCCACAATAAATTATTTAGCATTGTAACTGAGCTAGTATTCTACATGCACAGACGAATGAATGCATTTATTTAAAATGCCTAGCAAGGTCAAAGCCATTTAAACAACGTCCTAGGCCGTGGCTTATGCTTGCTTAATAGTCTCCCTTTTTTTAAACGTATTGATTTTATAGATTGAAACTGGTCATATTCCTTTAACTGGCTGTGTAATCAATTCCTAGAAAATGATTACGTAAGCGTTTCGCTTCCTTTAAAAATGTACTTGATTGACATCGCATTGGAGTTTTCCGATTACATGATCATTAAATTGAATATATATTAGTTTTGGCAAAAAGCATAATATTATATAATGCAGATTCTGATGATAAAATACAAACTTATTTCAAGGCTTTTAAATTCAATTCAATAGATAATACTTAGGGGTGGATTTAAGATACAGATCAAAAACAAAGTTCGGAATCAATGTCGTCGTGTTCTTGTCCAGGTAAGTTATATAACTTTGTTAATAGTGTATGCAAAGGTAAGCCTATGGCTAGATTTGTCCTATCACTTTTCTTAAACAGATATAAATCAAAGTTAGATCTAAAGTTTAAATTTCAATATATTTTTTCCCCTACTGGCTGTCCTCATTAAAATAAATAAATTGTGTTTATATTGGTTTACATTAAATGTGCAACTTATGGGCGCCTGGGTTAGTAAGAATATGTAATATTACCGGCAAGAACGTTCCTTTAGAATTGTTAAAATTTTGCCAGGAATCAGTGGCGTAGCTGGGGGTTATTGCCGCCCAGGGCGTGTCAAGATTTTTGACGTATCTGCGATAAACACAATTCTGCAGGTGGCATAAAATGTCACCCTCAATACAAAGAAAAAAGTGGCACCCTGTGCGGAACGCCCCGTCCTATCTACGCCAGTGTCAAGAATCGACTTGACGAAAATGTTAAAACTCCTAGAGAAAAAGCCCGATGAGATAACATTACAAAGTTCCCAAACAATTGTCTTTTCTGTGATAAGCAGGGCTAAGGCACCATACTGTTGTGTGATAAGCAGGGCTAAGGCACCATACATTTCTTTGATAAGCAGGGCTAAGGCACCATACTTTTGTATGATAAGCAGGGCTAAGGCACCATACTTTTGTGTGATAAGCAGGGCTAAGGCACCATACTTTTGTATGATAAGCAGGGCTAAGGCACCATACTTTTGTATGATAAGCAGGGCTAAGGCACCATACTTTTGTGTGATAAGCAGGGCTAAGGCACCATATGAAACCAGTCGATCGATGTAAGGCTTTAAATGTAAATGACCTCGTTTTATATCCGATAAGCTCTGTCCCCACATATCTGTGTAAATCTTTCTGGCTTGGCATGTGCACTTTCATTCAAATGTCTTCATTGTTGGGTGGGCCACTCGTTGAACTCATTTGCATTGCGCAAATGCAAACATGTGAAAAGGTCATATGAAGGAGTCGTTGAACACATTGAACACATTGATTACATTGAACACATTGAACACATTGATTACATTGAACACATTGAACACATTGATTACATTGAAATAATACGAGGACAACTTATTTTCAACAACAGTTATTGCCATCTTTATTGCAACTGGGTTATTTTATTACTTTTTTTACTGAACAAATTAATTTTGCATGAATGGTCTTTTATTTTAAGTTGTTGTTGCTTATACTTTTTTAAAAGAAACCTGGTCATAATGTAAGTTCGTTTCGCGTCTTTTATAGAATCTTAGGTTAAATTTTTTTTTTTGAAAATTTCAGATTGTATGTTTTAGAAATCAATATTTCTCTTCGCTAATATTATTGCCATCCTTCTCATAACTACAGATGTTGCATTATTGGAAGACTGCACATATCAAGAGATTTATTAACTAATTGCTGCAGAAGATATTTTAATGAGCTTTCGAAACTTGAATAAAGTGCTTCTTTGAAAACTTACAGTGACTGGATCTCTTTTAGACCAATCAATATGTTCAACTTTATAAATAAACCTCAATATATTGTATGAGTAAACTCAGTGATAAGTTCCCATAGACATCTCAGTGGCAGATATCAAAATTATGGAATCGTCATCGAAGGAGCTGCTACGTTCTGTTAGAGACGGTTCTTTGGAAAACATACAGCGTGCTCTGCTTCATAACGGTGACGTCAATACGACAGACGACAGTGGGAAAACCTCGCTCATGATCGCAGCAGCAGAAGGAAGATGGAGTAGTCTCTCGTGTCTAAAACTCTTGATTCAAAATGGCGCCGATTTAAACATGGTGGATAACAAGGGGAGGTCGGCGATCAGCGCCATAGATGGAGATGGACCAGTTACTTTAATGTTTGAAAAGTTAAAAGTTCTTTTGGAAGCAGGCGCAGATCCCAACAAGGGCTTGTTTTACAGTTTTCCAACGTTAATGGAAATCGCCTTCGATCAAGAGAAACTTGATATAATTCGCTTGCTCCTCCGTCAAGGCGCTGACCCCAATCTGTGGGGATTCCCAGCACGAGCTTTCCATTGCTTAATACGGGCTGGCCATGAAAATCTCATTCGGAATATGATTACCAATGGGGCTTTACCGGAAGATACGTTAGCCATCTGGGCCTCACCAAGTAGTAAAATCTTCGTGTCCCCTTTGACAACAGCTCTCTTCTATGACAAGATCGGACTAGCTCGTTACTTTATAGCGAATCTGTTTATGACAAAGAACGATCTTTGTGACTGCGCTCTAAGACAGAGTACATTAGCAGCATCTATGAGAGGGCGTGACATTGCCGGTCTAAATCTACTTAACAGCTTGCGCAACAAACCGTTTCCTTTGCGTATTTTGTCATTTGTCACCGTTTCAGAAAGCATCGGAAACAAGGCAGGTCGCCATGTTGGCATCCAAAAGACTCCTGAGATTCCTGAAGATTTGAAATCAACCCGGAGCTTGTCTAAACTGTGTGTCAACGGTTGGAGAGACATTCAGCTTTGCCTGGACCACCGTAGAGATCTGCGTGCATGGCCATTGGGGGACTTTACCATTAAAAAATGTAGCTGTGCCGATTGCCAGGGAGATGGGTTTGTAATCATCAAAAAATGTAAATGTGATAGTACTTGAATTTGAATGCATTATAACTAGACTGCTTTAGTGTATAATTTATTATTATCTTTATTTGAGCGTTGTTTGTGTGTGTATATCTATATATTGAATTTTTTAATTATTATCTTTATTATTAATCTATATGAAGAGTGCGCATAAGATGTTCTATCCCCGACCAAGCATTTTTCTTGACACAGTAATCTGTAATTATTTTTATTACGATCCAGGCTTTGTTACTTGTAAACTCTTTTAATGAAAAATATTAGACATATTAACTCTTTGTAATATTTGAATATATTGATTTTTTTTTTTTTTATGTTTTAAAAATGCCTACTATTATTCATATTTTAAAATATTTGTAAATATAAATATTCAAATAGATAAACTAGTAACGCAAGTCCTAAATTCTTTTTATCGCGAATGTTGTTTTTATAATAATTAAAAGGGGACAATCCATTTTAAATTTAAGATTTTTATTTTCAATAGTTTACATGTATTTATAATCTGAAGATGTCTCTAGTCGTCTTTTTTTTTTGACTTGCCACTATTGTACTTACCGTCCATGTGATACAAACAGGATATTCAAGCTATACGTCAAATTATTTAAGTACCGGGTATGAATACATGCAACGTTATATAAAAATGTACCATCACCTGGTGGATATGGCAGTCACTTGTTAGTAAAGAGAAAAGAATTGGGAAGCTCTGTGGGGAAATTACCGAGAGCTAGAAGAGCCAACATTCTAGACACCTTGGGGAATTAGTGGAACAAGATATGTTTGGGCTTGAAATGTAAAGGCAGAGTCAATTAGAAGGTCGTTTGGGCTTGAGGGTGGGCTTGCTTAAGGTTGGGTCTTCCGTGAATAAATTTGTTGTGATACTCACGAGTGTCACAATTATCATTGACATCTTCCTTCTCAGCCGAAATTATGAAATGTTCTATACCGCTTTCTTCTTTGTTGTGTAATGAGCACGCATGCCTACCGTAGCAGTTTGTAAGGAGCACTCAAGTCTACCAGAGTGGTGTGTAAGGAGCACTCATGTCTACAGGAGTGGTGTGTAAGGAGCACTCATGTCTACCGGAGTGGTGTGTAAGGAGCACTCATCCCAGAGTGGTGTGTAACGAGCTCTCATTCCAGAGTGGTGTTTAAGAAGCACTCATGTCTACAGGAGTGGTGTGTAAGAAGCACTCATGTCTACAGGAGTGGTGTGTAAGAAGCCCTCATGTTTACCGGAGTGGTGTGTAAGAAGCTATCATGTCTACAGGAATGGTGTGTAAGAAGCACTCATGTCTACACGAGAGGTGTGTAATGAGCACTCATGTCTACCGGAGGGGTGTGTAGGAGCACTAATGCCTAGCAGAGTGATTGTAAGGAGCACTCATGTCTACAGGAGTGGTGTGTAATAAGCACTCATGTCTACCGGGGTGGTGTGTAAGAAGCACTCATGTCTACAGTAGAGGTGTGTAATGAGCACTCATGTCTACGGAGGGGTATGTAGGAGAACTAATGCCTACCAGAGTCATGTGTAAGGAGCACTCATACCTACCAGAGTGTGTGTAAGGAGCACTAATGCCTACCGGAGTGGGGTGCAGAAGCACTCATGGCCACCAGAGTGATGTGTACGGAACACTCATACCTACCAGAGTGGTGTGTATAAGGAATACTAATGCCTACCGGATAAGTATGTAAGGAGCACTGATTCCAGAGTGGGGTGCAAGAGGCACTCATGGCCACCAGAGTGGTGTGTAAGGAGCACTCATGCCTACCAGAGTGATGTGTAAGGAGCACTGATGCCTACCAAGTGGTGTGTAAGGAGCACTCATACCTACCAGAGTGGTGTGTAAGGAGCACTCATGCCTACCAGAGTGTGTGTAAGGAGCACTCATGTCTACCAGAGTGGTGTATAAGGAGCACTCATGCCTGCCAGAGTGATTTGTAAGGAGCACTCGTGTCTATCAGAGAGGTGTGTAAGGAGCACTCATGAGTACCCGTGGTGTGTAAGGAGCACTCATGCATACTGGAGTTATGTGTAAGGAGCACTCATGCCTACCAGAGTGTGTGTAAGGAGCTATCATGTCTACCAGAGTGGTGTAAGGAGCACTCATGCCTACCAGAGTGGTGTGTAAGGAGCACTCATGCCTACCTAAGTAGTGCGTTAGGAGCACCCATGCCTACCCAAGTGGTGTGTAAGGAGCACTCATGCCTACCAGAGTTGCGCGTAAGGAGCACTCATGCCTACCAGAGTGATGTGTAAGGAGCACTCATGCCTACCAGAGTGTTGTGTAATGAGCACTCATGTCTACCCGAGTGGTGTGTAATGAGCCCTCATGTCTACAGGAGTGGTGTGTAAGGAGCACTAATGCCTGCCGGAGCAGTATGTAAGGAGCACTAATCCCGGTGCAAGGAACACATAGACATCCATGAATATATCTTCAAACTAGCAAAGGAAATGGCTTATAACTTAGGATGTATAGCTTGAAGGCCTCCCCTTTTACTACAACAATACACTTAATGATACTGCAGGTGCTCTGTCCTTGCATTTTTTTTTAAGGTCAACAATGTGAAGGACACCATACTTGGGTTTCTGAAAACTTTCATTTAAATGGATATTTCACCAGAAAAAAAAAATAAGCTAGCTTATATTTCTCTTCATATCTTTAATTTTGTTCAGTCCTCTGTTGATGCACTGGCCTTCAAGCATCTAGTACATGGTTGGCCTAAAGGCTCAGGAAATCAACATGTTGATGGTGAACAACCTTCGTTTCTTTTTTTAATTATATTGCCCCCATCTTATTTAATCATAGCAACTGGGGGACAGTTGAATAAAGTCTATTAACAGCAATTACTACAGTAGACTACAGAGTGTCAACTCAAACAATCTAATAATTTAAATCATCTCAGATTTATTTGACAAAGTCCAAACAATACAACATGTCACATTGAGTAGTAACCAACACCCTGACTTTGGTTCAACATAACCAGAAAATAACCAACACTACAACACCTAGCAATACTAAATGAACCATATGGGTCTACTACAAATGATCAGCTCACTATGAGAATGAGTCATATATTGAGGTTACAACCATTAAGCATGTAGGATTGCTGGTCATTCGTGTAGCTAGAGTTGGGTCAAGAAAATTTAGCTTCAATGTCCTGATTCACTTGTCAATAAATGACAAAACAGTTAAAGTCTATAGGCTTCACTTGCCATACTTTGTTTCCATAATTTTATATTTCAATTTCAGAAATGTGGATGTTGCAAATGTAAGTTCTTAAAGCCTGGGACAGTTAGATAATAATACATATATTACAAGGGCTGTTGTTACAACAAATCAGCAAAGTACACCAGTTACCACCTCAGTCCTTTATGTATCCTTACAATTACAAGGGTGTTTGTACTACATTGTAGAGCACCGCATCTCAAGTGCTTTTTACTACATTGTGTAACATGGCATCTCATGTAAAACTTAAATTTAAAACTCCCAAAAAGGACCATAACATCTCAGAGTAGTAAAGAGGTAAAAAACTAAACTGTGACAAAGGTAAACTATCAAGAGCATGGCAATGAAAAGAAGTTCTGACTTAAACTTAAATGAAAAATCAGACTGAGAAAAAAAAAAACAGCAGTGACAAACCATGAATAGGAAAATGCTAAAAATAACATCTGCAAATACACTAAATTTAAGGGTCTTGTACACAAGCTAAGACATGCTTCAGATACTCGCAGCTGAACCATTACTGCATTACTAACAGCCATTCTTCACAAACTGAATATACCAAGATCAAACCATTTGTAACTTTACTTGCATTTTAAAAAAAACAGCAACCTCTCAGTTTATTCTAAGCCCCAAATATATATGAGAAAGCCACAGGAAACATTCTATGACGATTGTAACCAGATTGTGCTCAGTCCCTTGTCATGCTATAAACCCTGCGATATGGTATATAAATATAGTTAACAATGACACCTCACACAAACTGACTAACTCCAGTAAACAGTCAGTCAGCAGCATACGTCATTTCAAACACATTTGAAGTTTATAAAAATGCATCCACACATCACCAGATTGTAAGTGATCAATTTGATCATCAAAAAAGTAGAGTTTTTAAAATAGACAGATCAAAAGTTCATTAAATCAACTACAACATGTACGCTTTTTCATATGAGCCCTATTTCAATACAAGAGCAGACATCCATCCCTGTGGCACTATAGCCCATGTGGGGCTTTCGCCTGCCTCACCAATTCCCTCCACTCAGACCTAACTACTCAATTCAAATATCAATTCCCCTTTTTCAATATTGAAACTTCACTTGTTTTAAATTAATCAATCAAGCTGATGGAGAAATCTAACAGTTTGGAACATAAACATACTGTTTTTTAATTAAAACCAAAATAAAAAAATTTTAAAATTTAAAACAAAAAAACCACCTTAACTATGGAATTAATCATATTTTTTAGACAAATTATCTGACTTTTAATGTTATGCTGAAATCCAAACAGTTAACTTGAATCAATTCTACTCGTACGTTTTCTTTTAAAGAATGAAAACACATTTTTCCCCATTCATATTTCACCAACACACACTATAAAACATCATGAAAAATGTCACATACATTCCAGTCTTTCAAAAGAAATCAAAATGTCTTCACCACCCAACATTCAAACCTTTATATATCTTGCAATCCCACGCCCACACCAAATCAACACCTAACTATCTTTAGATCATAATTCTTTCTCTAATGCTTGAAGTTTCTTCCACTCCTCAGGATCATGTTTAGGCATCAGCTCCCTGACTTTCTTGATAAAATCTGCCTTCTCAGCACAGCCTTTGCATGCACTGTCTTCACCCCAGTTAGAAAGAATCTTCTTGAGTTCTCCGACTTTCATCTTATTAATCTTGGTGAAGTCTGGCTTAACATCTAAATTGACAATGAAGAGATAATGCAAATATAATTCAGAGGGGGACTCTTAGGTTACCTATATTTACAACTATATTATGTTGTAGTTACATAAAACACCACGAAATAATCACATTAGATTCATTTTTGTAGAGCCCTATATACATGTACTTGTATTTAATTTTTTTAACTGTCAAAAACTATTCACGCAGCTGAAACTTAACTGTTGATATTATAAGTTAATTTTATCCAATGAAAACTTTACTGCTACCTTCCATTTTTAAGCTTTAAACTCATACCCAAAAAAAGCTACTCTACAAAATTCAGTTTGACATGGTTGTTTTACCAATTGCTGGAGTCTACACCCCCCTCCCCCACCCCTGATTGGTATGAACTTCCTACTATTCAAGAAAACCTTATCAATCTGATACAGTAACATAATATATAACGGATACTTTAAATTGGGATTTTTTTTTAAGTAAATGGCCTAATTTATAGTTAGCCAACTGAGAACTTACAATGTTTGAGAATATCGCCAAAAAAAAAAAACAAAGATTGGAAATGGATAATTCACTTCAACTGTTTTAAAACTGATAAAACAGAGTAGTATTTTCCCTGCACTTAACTATAAAACTATTCCGTCCAACAGCTTGGTCTGAATGCTAAAGATTTAAGTAGAACTTTGAAAATATGGGTCAAAATGAGAATTCTATAAAACAAAGCTAACTTACCATATCTCAGCTCACAAATCTGCGAGTCCATAGCCTTCAGCTTCTCACAGATTTTGTCAGAAGGGAGATGATAGCTTAAAGGTCTAATCAAATTGCTTAAGATGCCTGTTGCTGCATCTTCTGTCCCACCGACAAAGTAACACTAGAAATATAAATTTTAATGCAAATAGCTTTTATATGAGTTAACTGAACTAGACTTAAGTTCCATATTCTAAAATCAATTTCTAAGCTTTCTTAAAATTTTGAAAACATCCATGAACCAAAACTATTTATTTGAAATACTAGAAAAAAAATCATTTGATGAATAATTTTTTCTGTGCTTATGGGGCTATGGCCTAAGTATATGTTCTAAAAAGCTTCTATTTTATTTTATTTTCTTTTGAATGTGTCTTTCATTTAGCCTAAAAAAAGGAATAGAATCATTTTTAAAAAAACTACAATGTAATGACTGGAGTATCTTAATCTGATGAATATGTAAAACTTTAAAATGTAGAATCACGTCAATGTACCATACTTACAAATCGGTTTTCCTTTCCACCTTTTGGCAATTTTTTGCAATACTTTCTGAAAGCTGTTTCCAGTTTCTCCACATTGCCATAAAGTTCTTCAGATATTTCTTCCTTAAATTTATTTATGGCACCAATACAAACTGCAAGTAAATAAAATAAACCATAAAGAACTAGGTCTGCTTGGATTGAATGGTCCATAGATAGAACTCTTTATTTGAGAAATGCTTGTTGACATATTTTGGATGGTTTGGTTACTTTAAATGTTTTTATCTCTGGTTAGTGGAACTATAAAGAGCTAAAATTTGGTGCACGTCTATTCATATTTCTATTTCATGATTCGACAAAGATTTTAAAAAAAGTTGACATAAAAGAATGTGTAACTTCCTTCAACACACAAAATTAATTTTATGACTCAAGACTCGTGATATTGAAACTTTTCAACCTGAGCACATAAGATAATTAGGTCTCTTTTTTATTACCAGGTCAGAGATTTCTTAGAAAACAGGAGAGAGGAACATCAGAATGTCACAACTTAATTTTAAATGCTCCCCCCCCCCAAACTTGCTTTTTTAACGTCAAAGTTTTGAATAAATGCTTAATGTGACAATGTGTGCAATCTCTGACCCAATCAATCCAATTTTAATTAAATATTAATATAGGCATAGGGCTTTAAGATGAAGGGTAATAATACATCATGACCTATAACTATTAATAGAAATAAAATATTATAGGCCCTTTACTTTTAGTATAGGCCTAGCCTTTCTTTGCCTCCAAAACTGAAATGCATTATTCATTATGACATTATAAAACTATGTACCGTACGAGTTAAGTACTATCTCCTATGCCCTTAACTTAAAGAAAATGTATAACTTAGTCAGCTTAGTCTTAGTACAAAAAAAATTCCTTCACTTTCACAATGTTGTATGTACTAGCCAACAATGGACTGGGCTAGACTGAATTAATTTACCAGGCCTAGGTGAGGTATAGGCAAAAAATATTCTAAAAAACTAACCAACGAAAACTCTCATCCCTGTTCAATGTTGATGTGTCAAAACAAATTGGAATTACCTCTGCCCTATCCGCCTATACTTATCCGTCCTATCTGAAAGAGCTGCTGACGCCTTATGTACCCACTAGAGAGCTCCTCTCATCCGATAATGGCAAACTCTCGACACCACGTGTTTGCCTTGAGACTTACAGAAAGCGCACTTTCGCATTTGCTGGTCCAACAATTTGGAACGCCCTTCCTGTCGATCTCAGAAACAACCAGACACTGGAGTCCTTTAAAACCGATTTAAAGACACATCTATTTCGCAAACACCTTCTGGGATGATTGTCTACCATATTTTCCATTTAATGCATGTTAGCTGTGTTACTCAGGGTTGAAATGGGTAGAAAGACTTTGCAATTGTATGCTTGTAATTAGTTTTTGTAGAGTTGCTTTTGTTTTAAATGTGGTAAATTATAGATTTGTTTTTTGTTGACTTTGTACCGCGCTTCGAGCCTTTGGGGATGAGGCGTGTTTTGAAATGAACTTTATTATTATTATTATTATATTTTATCGAAGTGATTATTCACAGAGCTGAGCGGATAACGCTCGCCGTTATTCACAGATTTCGGTCTGCCGATAACCCTCGACATTATTTGCAGAATGTGATAAATTAAATTTTGAATATAAAATACAAAGTTCGTATGTAAACATCTCCTAGGTAGAGTAGTGGTGAGTATCTCCGCCCGTCACCCGGCAGACATAGGTTCGATTCCCTGTCGGGGAAGCCTCATTTTTATAAAAAATTTAAAAGAAAAAAATATTTAATGGTTATTTCGTAGTGTTATATTATAATATTCTTCATATAGCTTTCTTATTCTGTTCAAATAGTTTTATTATTATTTTCATATAGTTTTGTTACAAGTTTCAATCTATTTTGTTAGAATGTTCATTCAAGTTTCGTAAAAAAACTGTAAACAACATGGACATGCAGATGAGCCGCATAAACCATGTTTAAGTCAGATACAGCTGTTCTAACTGTACATTGTGATATACTTTTAGCTCTTTTGACTGTTTAATTTTCTTTGTATAATTCCACTCATAGACTTTAACATCCATTTGTTTTTTCTCTAATAAACAAATACTTATTAATAACTTACTTATTCAAATATTTTAGATCTCAGAGTTGTGTATTAATGTTTAGCTGAAAAAATATGTCACGTTTTATTTGTTTCATTTTATTTTCTAATAAGTATCATAATAAGTAGGGACACAATATGCCGCTCCAGAAATAGTTGAAATAACATTTAGTGATGACAATGAAATGAACATACCGGTACCGTACTTAAAACATATCAATATCATTGACATCAACAATTTTAGCTCTTGTAAAAAAAATGTTGATAATTGAAACAAAAAGCCATACTGCCACTGTTGTAACTATGGGTCTAAATACAAAAAAAAGCATACAAAAATTAATTGGAACCCTGCTGGTCGTAGGATGCATTGCGAGTCTTTGGGAAGTAAAGTTCCCTTGGGGCAATTGAAGCAGCGTTTACAAGTGTGAGTGTATTGCCAGCGTAATAACCAGCCAGCTTTACTTTTCCCAAGCTAAGGCCAGAGCTGGGTAGACTTAGGGACACCCTCAAGGATCAGGAAAAAATACTAGCCTTAAACAGGATTAGATTCTGTTATTATCGATGTAGGGCCTAGATACCCCTCCCCGTCTCTCACATGGCCGCCTGATGGAGACACCTCTCTGCATCATAACACTGTTGCACGGCATGTCAACTATTTCTGTCAGAACATTTCTGGACTATGTGATATATCATAGTGCTTTAAAAAAAACATAACGATATCCTATCAAGCTTTGACATCATTTAAAGACATCTCTACAATGGGTGAAAGTGAGTCTACATGGAGAATTCCGGTACCATTTTTATTACTGGTATAAGTATACCATTTAATATGAAATACCAGAAAATTAGCTATGTCTAGGAGTAGGAGGTTTGACTGGATCTATTAGTAACACTCTATAGGTTGAATATGTTGGCCCCTAACAGAGCAGATGTAGGCACAATTAATTGTCCTATATCCAATATATAGGCTATAGTTAGGCCTATTAAATTTTTTAAATTTAACTTGTGCATACCGGTAGCTTCGGTTTTGAGATGTGTTTGTGCCATTCTCATTAACGATCGATCTATCCTACATTACTTAAAACTACACCCCTACTCCGGCTTGGAATGTGATCTTAATTATTTCTAGAAATGTGCGTAATTATGGGAACATTTCTGTCAAACAATAACGCTCTGCATTATTCGCAGACCTCGGTCTGCCGATAACGCTCAACGTTATTCACAGAGCTGTGTGGATAACGCTTCCCATATTTTATAGCTACTAATACTAATACAGTCAGTACACTCTATAAAATTAGTAGGCCTATATAGTATAGTCTGGTAACCCTATAGTCTATATAGGCATACGGCCTACTTAAATATTAATAGACTATAATACTACTAAGTTGTCTTAGTAACTAATACTGACTGAGTCACTAGACTTCATTTAACAAAGAACTTTACCTTTTATGAAACTGAATTATAAAAAAACAAAGGAATGATGATGAAATTAGGCCTATAAAGTCTACATACCTTCACATTCTCTCTCATCTTTTTCCTTTTTTGCTTCCGCAAAGAATGAGAAAAGAGCGCATACAAGTAATAACAATGCAGCACTCCGTGTAGTTACTTGAAATAAGCTGGTCATATTTAATAGTTTAATAAATAAATAGTGAATTTACACTGACAGCTAGCAAAATTTTCAATAAACTTTGTACTGAGTCGTAATTCGCAACTTTTTCAACACGTTCTTGTCGTTTTCAATCTCGTACTTAGCTATTAGTAGGTCTCTGCTGCATGCGTTTCGCAACAGATAAATCAGTGATGGGTTTTAATTTTTAATTCTTAGAATATTTTTTTTAGATTGAATAGTTAAATAGGAAATTAAGCCGAGCTAAGGAATGAAAAAAAAACAGTAAGAGTGCTTATGTATATGATAAGTTCTCGTAATTTCGGTTAGACTACGCAAATTACACGTCGTTTAATCTTTAGAAAACGCCTTCATATAAACCGTGTTTTACAGAATACCGGTACAGTTGGCGATATTTGATTGGCCAACTCCATCGATACGTAAGCTTTACTTGGGAAGGAAGTGACGGAATACACAATTAATTCTAACTCTTCTTTCTTTTGTGTTAATTTTAGTATAACGGAAGTTCAAAATCATACTTTTGTTTTCACATGTCGATCTCACCACTGGGTGATTGAAATTTAAATTTGAGTATACAAGAGAAAACTAGACTAGGCATACAGAATTTTCTTATTAATCACTTAATATAAAAGAATGGCCATGCAACTTCATCTTAAACCTGACGTCTATCAAAGTTTAAGATCGGGAACATTTAAAAAAGTGCGTATCAATGAAACAATGTCAATGATTCAATGATCAACTAGATCTAATTTTAAGTTTTTAAAATTTAAGACTTATTAACTAGCAAGAACCCGGCATGCGTTGCAATGCCACACGAAGGAAAAAAAGGTTTTTGTTTTCATTACGTTTTTGAAGACGTTTTTAAATATAACATTTTTTTTTTAATCTGGTGCGTACACAAATAAATTTAAAATTGGGCCTTTCAATGCATGAGATGAAGGCCACATACTATTTACTATTAGACATACTCACACGGCGTGACATACAGCTGTCGCCTGTCCAAATGAGAAGTATGGATTTTCTAAATTAATGCCACTCTTTTGTATCGATACAATGCACTCATGAAGTCGCTCTGTTGAGATTATAGTTATCAAAGTGGTTGCTTGCACCCCAGCGGTGTACCTAGCAAAACCATGGACTTAGGCCTGCGTACGGTACACCACTTCTAAAATGTAACATTGACCTGGTTTTTTAGATATGCCTAATATTTCATTCTAGTTGAAAGTAGAAGCTGTCTCTGTAAAATAAATTTCTATCCCTAGTTTATCTATTAATGATTATTTATCAAATGTTTTCAGGATGAGAAACCTTTACAAAAACTCCTCCATGCTCTCACTGTACCTCCAAGATATACAACACTGCGCTTTAAAAAAAAAGATGGAATGAATGGGCTGGATGAAGTTTCAAAAATTCTTGATAAGGTAGGCTTTGTTGTTGAATAACTTAATATTTTACCTTTGTGAGTGCTAAAATCTACAAGAACTAACTCTCTTGTCAAGTCTCTCAGATACTGGTAGTAAATTGTTATTGTTAGTAACAATTTAAAAAAAGGGACAATTTTTACAATGTTCCATACAAATACAACATATGTTGTGGAAATACCAAAAATAGAGTATCTTCAACACAAAGAATAAGAAATAAGAATTTCTAATTAGACAGCCTAATATCTCTTCTGTTAAACACTGTCGCGTAAATGACATTGAATGACAAGAGGGAGATAAGTGAGTAGCACATTGTGAAAAAGCTGTTGCTGTTTCAGTTTAAATATATTCTGTAGATTTAAAGTAATTATTATATTGCTTTTAATTTTTTTTAAGCAATGCAGTATGACAGGTTGGGACAAATTTGATGCATATTTACATAGCACGCTAAAAGATTGCATAATCATACCAAATCGAGGTCCTCATGATATAACTGAGGTAAGGATGCATCCTTAGTTTTCTTTCACAAAATATCCAACTGTAAATAAAATGCATTATTTATATAGAATTTTCCCCCAAAATATTTGTATTAATTCTGTATGACTTGGCATATATTAATAAATATATAATTTTTAAAAAGCAATTATTTTCCTTCACACAAAAAATATAGACGATTCATTAAAATAGAAATCCCAGTCTGAACTACATTCAATAGATGAATAGTGTAGGTCTACACAGATACAATGTTACCCCTCACTTCCTTTTCCACACATCCCCAATGCATTTGTCTCTATCACACTGAATATTTGACATTAGCATTAGCTGTACACATGTTCATTTCCTGAGATAATTCCTCAATCGCTTTTTACCTTCATTTCTACAAAGAAGAAAGGTTGATAAAAAAGAGTAATATTTGTTAGGCTTTAGCAATCCATATGTTCCATTAATATTTTGTATTCACAGACAGACAAAGAGGTTATTGTTGATACAACATGTGGTATGGCCATCCTAAGAGGGGCCCATGTATACAAGAACGGTATCATAGGAGCTCCACACAGTATGTCTGAAACTTCCTTGCGTCAGTTAAAAAAAATGTGGTTATTGATATGCTTCAGTGAATACATTTCTAGCACCTTCCAATATACCCTCAAAAAGACTTCAGTATGCTACTACTTGTTTTGATTACAAAATACAATGCTTTTTTTTTTACATTTAGCTTTACTGTTTGATTGAAGTGATAAGTTTGCATAATTTTAGGTAGGTTAAAACTGATTCTTCTCTGCAGGTCTCAGAGCTGACGACACGGTGTCAGTGTATGCTGATCTTGAAGGCAAGTGTTTAAAGGGCACCACAGTCTACAGTGGGATGAAGGTTCTTGTTGGCAATGGTATTTCTCAAGTTTCCAGATCAGATATTTTTAATTCCAACACCTCACGTCGGTAAGTTGATTGTAAATAGTTGTATATGACGTACTCCCCATAAAAAATTGTTAGTTATTGTAAAATTTTTATATATGACATACTGCCCATTATAATATTGATAGGTATGACATAATCTCCATTCTAATAAGATAAGATAAAATTCTTTTACTAAGCCAAATAAATTTAAATGTTTTTTATTGCTTTGTACATATACATCTTCAGCACATAAATAAATACATAATTTAATAAAGTCAACATTATCCAACTAAAACAATTTAAACACAAGACATATAAATTAAATTATTTCTCTAGGGTAAGAAAACAACCATCAGTGGACTCCATTAATCATAATAAGAGACTTAATTTGTTATCATTATTAGGTGTGACATAATCCCCATTTTATGACAAGAGCTCCTTCAAATTACTGTTGATCTGCACTGAATATTTTAACAGGCTAACATTATACTGGATTTAAATTTCTCTTTTAAACCTTTAAAGAAACTTAAGAGTAAGATGAGCAAGATAATAAATGCTTAGTTTCATATTTTATTTTGTTGTGAAAGTGCTGTATTAGTGAAATTTTGTGGATTTTTGTTTGTTTTCTTAAATAACAAACCAATACATATTTGAACATGTTTAATGGATATAGTTGACTGACTGACTGTAAAAACATTTATTGAATAGTGGCATTGGCATTTTGATGACAGAGCCTATATTTCAAGCACCGTCCCTTTCTGATCTGAATCTGGATTGGGTAGTTCCTCAGAACCTCCCATCCATTGTGTGTGTTCATGTTTTGGATCCTAAACAAGGGGAGACCATTCTGGACATGTGTGCAGCTCCTGGAGGAAAAACAAGTCATATTGCTGCCCTTATGGAAAATACAGTTAGTATATTATCTTAACCTGTCTCCAAACTTAATATGCTTTAAAAAATATGAAGAATACCATAGTTTTAGACACAATATGTTAAACTGAACAATGTGAACATACTTTTAGAATGTTTGGATTGTGTTACAATTACCAGGGCTGCAGTGTCAGCGCATTATTCTTTGTAAGAATAAGAATCAGATTCAATTTCCTGAAAATATTCCAGACATTCGCACAATGCAGGTCGCTTTCCATGTAAATTCTACATTAAGTGAAATTCATTCTGCTTCAGTAGTAAATTTAAACAACTAAAATATTATGTTCCATGACTTAATTGATCTAATTGTTGTTTTTTGCCAGTAGAGAAGTATAGAACTAATTGTTGATGTTTACCATTAGAGCCATTTAGAAATAATTATTTATGTTTACCAATAGGGGCGTATAGTCGCACTGGATAAAAGTCAAAAGAGAGCACTGCTGATGGAAAGATTTAAAACTCCAAACATGGAGATCTATACCTTTGATGCGACTCATGCTGTGTTAGCAGATGCAGGTATTTTTAAAATTCTTCTCAGCTGCTGCCAACAGAATTTTTTTAAATATTATTCATACCATTCATTCCATAACCATTTATTATAGCTGCATATTAAACCGAAGCTCTCTTTTGTATAATAGGAACTAATGAAATTTACCAGCAGTTGCCACCTATGCTAAAAACTCGTTCCATTAATGTTGTTGCAATGGTGGTAGGATATTCTGCAGCAGTTCAGTGCTGTATCAATAAAACAAGTGATTTTAAAACAAACCTTGGAATCTTATGTTTCAGATTCAGTAACCTTGCCAGATCTGTTTACCTGAAGCTAGTTCCAAACTAATTTGTTCCAACTGTAGTTTATTAAATCGGGATTTGCTCAACGGAGATTTTTTGGTATATAAATGTTTTCTAAGGTGTGAGTGAGAAATGGGGGAGAAACTGTAAATTTTTAAATATAATTTTTTTTTTCTTCATTATTTCCATTTGAAAAACATTCCTTTGAACAAATTGATTTTGTGCTAGTTTTTGGATATAGTCAGATAACATGTCTCTGAATTATTTGTCAGTAGTTAGTTGTTTCTATTTTTATATTCAGTGACACAGAACTTACACTAGAGACAATAACTAAATAGACTGTTGAAATGCCATTAGTTACGGCTGTGTATAAAAAATTAATCGTACATTATAGACATCAGCTGTCTTTTGTGCAGGTCTACTGTTCGACATACATACTCAAAAAAGTGTGTTGCTCTTGTTAATTTGTGTTATATTTTTTACAGTATTAACAGGAGGGCCTCCTTATCCACCTGCATCATTTGATCGTATTTTAGTTGATGCCCCCTGCAGTGCCTTAGGGCAAAGACCCAGCTTTATAAATAACATCACTCTTAAACAGCTGCAATCATTTCCAGTCATTCAGCATCAGCTGCTGCTCACAGTAAGTCCAAACACTTAGCACATTTGTGGCATTCTGAAATTCTGGTCCTTTATATGACATACGAAATTATAAGAGAAACATGTTCATGGGTTGATTGAAATCACATGGTACTCATTTTTTTTTGTTTTTTAGATGTAAACCGAGCTTCAAACTGTTAAATTTAAAATGAACAAATTTTAGCATTAACTCACCCTAGATGAGTACTATGGAAATCAAGTCCTTGTGTTTATCAGTCTTAATAGTTAAATTTTTTTTTACAGAATATCATTATGGAAATGCACTAACTTTTTAATGATTAACTGATTTATTTTTTGTGATAAGTTTAACAAAAATAGTTTTTGTGTGGATTTGCTGCAGGCGGTGAAGCTCTTAAAACCAGGCGGTGTGATAGTGTACAGCACTTGTACAGTTACCAAAGAAGAGAATGAAGATCAAGTGTCTCGACTGCTGGCTAAATGTCCTGAGATCAGGCTTCTTTCTACGGTAATATTCTTAAGTTTGTTTAAGAATGCTTAGAAAATTTTTGAACTGTGATATGCTAATCCTCATTATTGCTGAATCTGGAAACAGGCAGATTCTTTCAGCAGAAAATTTTCAAGTGACTCTAAGAGTCTTTGTATTTTAAGGAATGCAATTTTATTTGAACATTTTGAAAATGCTTAATCTGTCACTGTTTTTCTAATAACCTTCGATAAATTAATAATTTTATTAAGAAAAAAAATTGATGATTTAAGCAAAGTAGAAATAGTTTTCACTATAAAATTATACATATCAGTTTAAACTTATTTTTAAAAAAATTTCTTACATAACCTTCACCCACCAAAAACAAAAAAATACCTTTTGACTTTTGTTTATTTCTTCTATAAAAAACCTTTTAATAGTTAACTAAAAAAAAAATATTAATAATTTTTCTATTTCCTTTCAAGCCTTGGCGTGGAGCGGGCGCAGACTATGATTGTGACCTGACTAATGAACAAAGATCTCAGGTCCTACGATTTGACCCCTATAATATAACAGCGGACCCAACACATATTGTCTCATGTGATTATGACACTATAGGCTTCTTTATAGCCAAGTTTCAGAAAGATTTTGTTCTGTAATTTGTAGCTCTTAAAATAATTCAACTACGGGTAATTATCTTTTTTATTTTGTGTATATCTAATTTAAACATTTTAAGAAAATGTTACCCTCTTGAAATGATATATTATATAAATCATTAAAACATTTTAGTTAGAGACATTTTGACAGAATGTCATAGATGGGAATTTGAATTGGAGATATGGTTGAGAATGAGCAGAATTACACATGATGGCATTTGGTTTATTTTTCTTTGATATTTTATACCTCAGGGATTTCTATGTTTTTTTTTTCATTTTCTTTTCATATTTGTGTCAATATGTAGTGTTGTGTAATAGGATGATGCTATTACATGTACAATGATGTGATGTAAATATTGATATCAATTGGCTGAATTGAGTAATAAATACTCCCTAAAAATTTTTGAAAATTAAAATAAAAGCTTCATGAAAATAAGAACATAACTTGGTAGACACTTTTTAAATTTGAATTTCTTTTTAAATCAACCTGAATAGTGCAAATATAAATTACATATATCTTTCATTCCCTCACCTCAAATGCATAATTTTACATTTTTGCTTCTCAACAAAATTGAAACACGTTTTAAAACAACAAAAAAAAACAACATTTGATCTTTAATTTGAAATGAACAAGTTTTATCAACAAATATTTTTTTAATCAAGCATTTATTTCTCCATATTGAAGGGATATAATAATTATCCATGCCTAATTTATGCTTTTATTTCTTTTTGTTTTTAATGTTCAATTTTTTAAAATTAACTCCACATGTGACAATTATTACTAAATTTACTTCTGACTACTGAACTGAAATTGATGTACCTGAGAACTGTACAACAATAAAGTAAATTTCTTATATACCCATGATATAAAAAAAATGGATATCAATAAGCAGCTGTTGATCTCATGTCAAACTAAATATATGTACAGTGCTTATGGCACTTATTGCAGAAAATGAATCATTTAATGATGGAACCAAGTCATTGACTTTTAAATTTCGTGTAGTTTTTTTTAATTTAGAATAGATTTTTCACTTTGTAACTTTCCACTCTCCTGATCTATTTGTCTATTAATTGTTTTACAAGATGTTTCTTTAACTTTGCCCTGATTTTTACATGTAAATTGTACTGTAAAAGATATTTTTAAGGTACAAAATTTATTCATGAAAATATCTGGCCATTTTTTAAATAACTTTAAATATGTATATTTATATATCCCAAAAAACCATTATGAAGATTATTATATACATAATAAGCTGTTACATTACCTCTTGCCCAGATCACATAGTAAGTGCATTACTTTTTAAACTAAAAAAAAAACCAATGTTTGATCTAGGGAAAATAAAGTTCTACAGATTAATTAATGCCAAAAATTTGTCTGTTAGAAAAATTATTTTCCATAGATATTCAAACACATATCCCATATTTAGATCAATAATTTTCATGACTAGGCCAAATTTTTGGCCTGACTTAAGAAGAAGCAATCACTCAAGCCAGCACAGACTTGTCTTCTGTATGGACCTTTAGTTCTCTGCTTCTCCACCTTCAACAATAACTGTCTCAAAAATGATGGGCTCCAGGGGCTCATCTGACTTATCTTGACTGTTTCTTCTCTGAACCTGCCCATCATTTGTCTTGTACAGAATGGGCACCGGTGCACATGCTGGGGGCAGAAATTTGTGTAAGGCACTGACCATTGTATCAACAACTTCAATGGGACATGCTCTTGCCAACGGACGCTCCAGACAGTTCACAATATTTTCTGCAAAACTAAGAGATTAAAGAATGACATGATTTTAAGCTTGAAGAAGTAGTATAAGTTACGAGTAGGATAAAAAAAATATTTTTTAAACTTTCTATCAAAGATGAGTTTAATCGCACTAAGAAGTAGAATATTATGTAAAATTCTTAAAATACATTATGCAAAGAAAGTCTGTAGAAAAGAATTCTATGAAGCCAAAGGTTTCCAATTAAATGAAGAAAAACTTAAATGTGTCATGTTTTATTAATTTTTAAAATGTTTTAAACTTTTCTTTGAAAGTATTTTTAAACTTTTTTTTTTTTCTACTTTTTAATATTGTAATCTTTAAATTATTGACATAATAAGAATTATTTCCTGTTTTTAAATAAAGACAGCATAGCAAAGTGACTTAAGCGACAAAATTCTTTATTGCACAATAAATAAAATTTTATTCTACAAACTATATCAATTAGTGATTAGAAAGAAAGTCTCTAAAAAGCAGTTATTTATGTTTCATAAAGATTTTTTAAGGGGTTGACTTTCCCTTTTTTTAATTTAATCTTTTTTTTTTTTCCTCTCTGTCTTTGATTGTGAAGTTTTAGCTTTTATATTACATTAACATTTATGTGAATAGTAATTTGAATGGCTTTTGTAGATGGGTCTTAATATAGTATTTTAGTGCTGTAGTTATATTTATACAAACAAAAAAAAGAATTGAACATGCCCAAAATGCCCCAATAAATCTTTTCACTGGGTATCTCGCAGGGATTTTCACTTGGTACCTAGCAGGGATTGTTCATAGGGTGCTTCATAAAAGCAACTGATAGTGGTCTTTTGGCCCAGGCAGATCTTCTAGAAGTTTTAAATTCTGCTATCACCTTTACCCTTCGAGCTTATCAAGTGGTTCCCACTTACTTGCAAGTTATGTCATGTAATGTTCTGTGTGGGGCTATCCCAGCATTGGTGATATCTTTACGGAAGTTCTGTGTCTTAAGGAGAATGCAGCTGGAAATGCGTGGCCCGAACTTGGACACACAGTCAAAGTGATTCTTGAATACTGAAATAGCCAGGTCATTGAAACAGAACTGTGCATATGCCGTGTACATTAGACACACCAATTTCATTAAAGATTTTACACTAGTGTTCATGTTCAAACTACAAAACTATTAAAAATAATTCTCTGACTAAAATAGTTCCATTTCAGTACGTAAATTTCTCTTATATCTGTATGATGTTATCAGTAAATGATTTGTATGCTCATATCTGGCTTATGATTGTATATTTATATATATATATTTATGAATTTATATTTCTACAAATGTGAAATTGTATGACAAAAACGGCCTCAAATAAAGATATACTTCAAGTCTTTACTCCTTTGTTGAATCAATTTAGATAAATTTTAAATAGAAATCTGAAATTATGGCACTGGTTTATTAGCTTAACACCATTAAAAAAACAAAATATATTTAAAAGTAATAAGATACTTCAAAGTATAACTGTTAGTAAAATGTTGGATGAAAGAAAAGGGAATGGCATAAGCTGCGAATTTTGAAAGATTCTCTTCCTACTGTGAAGTAAAACAAACATGTTAAAGTTAAGCAGTGCAAAAAAACTATTGCGTAATACTATGAGAATACCTAAAGCAAGAAATACGAGAGTCTACAAGCCGCCATCAACCGTGAAAAGCAAAAGTGTAAAACCATTTTATCAGAGGGAACCTCATGGCTGATATGATGGCAGTCTATTAATTTTATGCAAGCTCAGTGTGATGCTCAGTGAAGTGGTTGGCTTACCTTGAGTGTCTTCCATGGCTGCACGACTTTATTTGGTGCCAATAATAAATGAACAGTACATGTTTTATAACTTTCAGGGAAAAGATAAATACTCTTGGAGAGAATGATCATTCCATTTCAACATGCAATTACCATAACATTTGAGTAATCATCAGTGTATTCAGAGGCAATTGTAAGAATAAAATTAAACCCATGGGTCATTTCATTCCATTTTATTATTCAGGCAAAAATTTAACATCAATTATATGTTAAAATCAGTTTGAGACAAGAATCTGGTTATTAATGGAAAAAAAAACAACTAATAATTAATCTTTAAGATCATTGAGACAGTACCGGTATTGTGTACTCGATCTTAAGATGTTCACTTTAAGGTCAAATCATGTTTTTCTAAAGTAAGATTTTTTTTATGCATGACGTAAGCATGCAACTTTGTGGAGGAAAATAGCATATTCTGTATATTCAAATTTCTGCAATTCTCTTGTTCGGTAGGCTATCTGCCAGTAAGTGTAACCATCTTATACTTAAAGATTTATCGGCAACCCCCACTCTCTCCCCCTCTCTGGGAGCTATTTTTTTTTTTTGAGAAGCAAGGACGAAACATTGTATTAAGGCGCTGCATGTAAGTAAGGTACATCAAATGGTAGTGTTTTTTTTATGAAAGTCGTGGTGACTTCCTTTACCTAACTTACGGTTAAGATCTTCACACAAGAGTTCTTGGCCCTGTTTCCACTCTTCAATGCTGAAAAGCATATCCAGTTCCAGTCTCTGCGTGACGTTGTCCGAGCATCGTGTTTGAATGTCTCTTAGACAGTCGATTGTCTTTTGGAGTATGCCTCTCCTGTGAGAACATTACAATAAACATCATTGCGCCTATTAACATGTCGATACAAACTCGGTTTACACTTTAAATTTTCCATGGACCACACTGCTCTTGTCATTTAAAAAAAAAAATGAAAGTACCATTTTCAGTGCCAAAAGGAAAAATCATAAAATTAGATCTAACTACGACATGTGTAGGCAACGCATTATGTTTAGTGTGGTCGGTGGTGGAGTTGAAGCTCGTAGGCCTATCTCCCGGTGAGCTCCTTGATTCCCCCCTCCTCAAATAGATGTTCATTATTATCCCATAATCCCGTCGTATGCTCGAGAATGGAGTGCACTGCTTCATCGTAGACAGTGTTCATATCGCTCACAAAGGGTTACCGGAAATTTGATCGAAAGAAATTTCGTCGACGGTAAATTGATCGATGGTAATTTGATCGACCGGAAATTTGGTCGAATCTTTTTTTTTCAGTTCACACGTTAAAATTTTCGTCAAATTTCTTTTTGAACGCACTATACTATATAGTAAAACAAAATAATGCGTTCAAAAAGACATTTGAAGCAAAATTTAAACGTAAAAACGGAAAAAAAGATTCGACCATATTTCCGTTCGATCAAATTACCGTCGATCAATTTACCGTGGACGAAATTTCTTTCGATCAAATTTCCGGATACGCTCACATAGATTTTCAAGCATGTCATTAAAAAACGGTTGCTGCAGACTGCTGCAGAAGGATACTTGTTCTCTAGCGTAATACAGACGCCAATCTTGGCAGATCTTCACAGGTGAACACACTCCCCTTTAACATTCACCAAAAAAGACATCGGGTGGTGTAAGTTCAGGGGAATGAGACGTGTACGGGAACCAGAGGCGTAGCGTGGTGGGGGGCAGGGGGGACATATGTCCCCGGGCGCCAGCGAGTTTGGGGCGCCAAAATGTGCTTTGATATTATTTTATCAATGAAAATAATGGGTTTGAGAGTTGAAAAAAAGAAAAAGGGGCGCTTTAAAATGGATCTTGTCCCCGGGCGCGAATTTTGTCCCCGGGCGCCAAACACCCTCGCTACGCCACTGACGGGAACTCAGTCCCATGCATGTGACATTATTCGCCCATGAAAGTTTTTTTTGCAACATGGCAATAGATTCTCTAGCGTTATAGCTAGTCACTCCGTCCTATTGATACCACTGTCTATTCACGTAAAGGTTCCTTGCACCACAGAACATTATCAAACACTGAACGAACGTATTGTAGGGGTTCAGTTTCAAATACGTTCGTCTTACTGTTCCGTTGAGACAGTGCTTTACCAGAACGGCCACATTTCTTAACAATACTCAGCATAACCGTCTTATTTTGTCCTCTTAAATTTGTTCTCGCCAATCGTCTGCCACCCTTTTTTCAAAATCACCACCACGCCCCCTGCCCTTTTTTCACGACCAGTTGTGAATGAGTGAAAATAGTGCTTAAATATGATGTTTGTTTTTTTTTATTTCCTCCGTAAAAAGACCCATTCCCAACAAAACTGTCAATGCAACTTGATACCTTAGGGAACACGTGCCGGTTGGGTCATTGCACGGTTGACAAACGCATGTACGCGTTCAAGTTGCGTCGGTCTCAGTACTGTAACTACTTTGCGCACGCTGCACGCTAGTAAATATCCTAAATAAAACATAAACATTCTTCTACCAATTACGTGACAAAAGCGGTGGCATAAAATCATATGTACGACAGCGAAAAATTCATCATTCTACCAAGCGGCGTGCTGCCATCAGGCTCGGTACTTGTTGGTTATAGAAAACAAACTTCAATCTATGTGTATATATATATATATATTTTTTTTTTTAAAGTGGGAAGTAGGTGACGGCCCATGGGCGACACTTTTGGGATTAGACAAATGGTAAGTGTTTGGAGGGGAGGGGTCACTTTTGATATGTCGTCCAGGGTGAAATTTAGTTAACATACGCGCAAATACCTGCATTTTTTTGTTTTTTTTTTTTTTTTTTTTTTTTTTTTTGGTACAATTTGTTGAATCATGAGGGTGGCCAAAGCAAAAGGCTTCGCGGGCCACTTTGATAGACAGCGACTAAATGCTATAAAGGGGAAAAAACACGATTTCGTTCTTCAGAAACCCGTGTGCATTTAACAGGATGTGCCCCATTTTGTAACAATCTATTCGTACCGGTGCCTTTGTATTTTTGAATACTTATTGACTTTAAAATAGTATATTCTATCAAGGACTGTTAAAATGGCGAGTCCAAGAAACTCGTTTACATGCTAGGAGAGAAACTCTGCTTACTGTTTCAATTTAACTAAAATAAGAAAATAGAGTTTAAAGATCCGGTACAATTACATTAAATCACTATGGAGAGAGCAATCGTGACTCTGATGATCTTCGATACCATATTTTCATTTCGTTACCGCCGACTACAAAATCTTGTACCAGAAAAGGCTCTCCCCGTGGAGGGACAGCCCTTCCCCCCCCCCTCCCTCATTTTTCTTAGTAACTGTGACCAAGGGAACAAAGTTCTCAAAACTTATCATGGTATTAATTTATTTTTTTTATCTCCCGCAGTCTGGGTGAAACGAAGTCTTTGTGCTTGGCCAAGTCAGCCCGGAAAAATAATGCCGCCCCTTTCCATAAAGAAAAAAGGTGCACCCGGGGCGCCAGGTGCCCTCTACACCGCCTTACAACGCCACTGCCTGAAACATGTCTGACCTAGAATTAGACAAGTAGTCCATGTAAGCAATGGCGCATTTTCCAAATCATTGCTAGTTGTCTAAACAATGAAACAGATGTGAGACAATGGTTCAAGTTCAAGTAAAGAATACACTTACACTTACACATATGGATATTTAGCTTCCTGTAAGAGGATAAATTATAGTTCTTGTTTTTTTTCAAAGTTCTTAAGTTGGATGGATTGTGTTTAGCTTATGCGCAAGAAAACGTACGAGTCAAGTGCATATTATGACACGCACATGCGTCAGCATTTTCCAGGAATATTTATTGTAAACCGTATCCGGAAATTTGATCGAAAGAAATTTCGTCGACGGTAAATTGATTGACGGTAATTTGATCGAACGGAAATATAGTCGAATCTTTTTTTCCGTTTTTACGTTTAAATTTTGCTTCAAATTTCTTTTTGAACGCATTATTTTGTTTTACTATATAGCATAGTGCGTTCAAAAAGAAATTTGACGAAAATCTTAACGTGTGAACTGAAAAAAAGATTCGACCAAATTTCCGGTCGATCCAATTACCGTCGATCAATTTACCGTCGACGAAATTTCTTTCGATCAAATTTCCGGTAACCATTGTAAACAAACCCGTTTAGGTCATTCACACTCAAGTCATTCACTTTCTTGTCATTCACAAATCAAGGCATTCACGCTCAAATCATTTAACACTCTAGTCATTCACACTCAAGGCATTTACACTTAAGGCATTCAGACTCAATGCATTCACACTTAAGGCATTCAGACTCAATGCATTCACACTCAAGTCATTCACACTCTAGTCATTCACAATCAAGGCATTTACACTCAAGTCATCCACACTCAAGCCATTCACACTCAAGTCGCTCACACACAAGTCGTTCACCAACAAGTCGTTTAGGCTCAAGTAATTCAGACTTAAGTCATTCAAAATCAGGTCATTTAAATTCAAGTCATTCCAACTCAAGCATAGATGTGGTCACACGTAAGCCTACTTACTCGCACAACTCTTCAAGTTTGTCCATATCAGTTATCAGGGGCAGCCCCCCTCCAGCTTGTGGGGCCACCTGTGCCTCCATGACACATGTTTCCACTCTGTAGCGATAATCATCTGGACACCTTGCCTTCTGGCTGGCACCTGGAAAAAGAGACGGTGCGATATCAAGGGGGAACAACCGTGTCAGCTTAGATACACCGAAGTTAGAAGTTATTAGAAGTAAACAAAGCGCACAAATATTTATGGGTCACAGTCCACTTATTTTCTCTTTCATATTGAAATCAATATCCTGTTAAATTGCTAAGTTAAGTGAGAACAAAAAGCAACACTAGTAACAGCACGTAGACAAAGATCAAAATCTGTTTGAAACTTCTTATGGTTTGATAATTTACGAAGGGAAGCATTTAAATACTAAAACAACAATCAAACAGTTTACCAGGCCCACCCATGTGGCTGAGTCGTAGGCTTAACTGTAAACCATCCTTTAAAAACGTATGGTTTTAACAATATTATCAAGCAAATATTTAAAATTTATAAATATATTTAGTTTATCGCGTAACTGTTGAGGAATGCTTCACATTTGGTACATAGTCACGTGAATAAAGAAATATTCCTTTATATTTAGACTATTTTTTATTTAAGATTTCAGCAATAAGTAATACAAAACTACAAAAGTATGCATCTGAATCAATAAAGCCATTGTATAAATCATCTTTAGGTCTAAATCACAGTTTTTAAATAGATGGTCGGATCTGTGTCCTCAGACACTGTCGGGGGCCGGAAGATATTTTGGAAAAAAATATGAATTCATCTTATGCAACCTGCACATATCTTATTTTAAATTGATTGGATACACAAGGTGCCCGGAAAAGACAATAAAATATTGAGACGAAAAATTTTAAATTGACTTAAACTTGATAGTGTTTCAAAGGGAAGTAAGGCTAATGGGTTATAAACGTCTGGTTCCACATCTGTTACTGCTACCCAGATAACTTTATGGCGGCCTGGTGGTTCGGACTAAGGACGCTTCTAGGGCCGGATCTGGTCCGCGGGCCTTAGTTTAAACATCCCTGATCTAAATCAAGATTTGATTCTTTATATTGCTTATTCCCATTTATAGGTATATATATATATGAATATGCATATATATAAATATATTTTTGCTATGATATCTAAATATAATGATATAATGAGTTATTGGCATATAGCCATATAGCGTGCCTAAACAACGCATTTTACTTTAAATAACGATCTGCCTAAACATTAAACTAAACCAGTGACCTAAAATTGTAGAAAATAATCGAATGAATTTTTGACTATTTAATGAGACTTAATATTGGACTAAAATTGAACGAGGCAATGGGCTAAATACGGACTACACTAATATTGGACTACAATAATCTTGTACTAAAATTGAACAAAACAATATGATAACTATTGAACTACAATAATATTGGACTACGAATACAATAATTGGATTGTTCGCTGGAACATAAGTCTTGATTAAACTAAATACGGGATTTAACATCGGATTTAACGGAATAGTTAGAGAAGATGTTTTTTAACGGAGTTTTCATAGCTCCCTAGAAACAAAGTCTTAACAAAAATAAAACCAAACAAGATAAAACTGTTTTTACGTTTGATCTAAAATGGGGGAATTTTATGAATTTTCTTGAAATTATAAACATGTAGCACAATATAAAGTTCATGAAAACTTTCGACGTAAAAAAAGTGTGTTACATAGACAGAATGTATAATATCATATTTGATAATTGAAGGATTCCATGTGGGTGATGTTATACTTGGTGAAACTTAAAGAAATCTGTATTTCAACTAACTTTTGTAATACTAACTTTTGTAATACTAAACTAGACACAACTTTGCCAAATAATCAACTTCTCACCCAACGCGTTTCAACTAACTTTTGAAATAACAAACACAATTTTGCCAAATAATTAACTACTCACCCAATGCGTTTCAACTAACTTTTGTAATATCAAACACAACTTTATTAAATCATCAGGTACTCACCCAATGCATTTCAACTAACTTTTGTAATATCAAACACAACTTTATTAAATCATCAGCTACTCACCCAATCCACAAAACAAGAGCAGCTGAGCGAGAATTCCCCATGTAGACGAGCAGTGCGCCATCTTGTCTGGGTGATTCACGTTCTTAAAACGATGCCAGAGTTAAAGAGAACCGACCCGTCACACACCCGCCCCTTTCCTCTCCACACTCAAGCCCCCTCCCCCCCCTCCTCCCGTTTCCAGCTATCAGGTGCGGTCTAGACCAAGCCTAATCACTACCTTCATTCTTAAAACGATGCCAGAGTTAAAGAGAACCGACCCGCCACCCCCCCGCCCCTTTCCTCTCCCCACTCAAGCCCCCCCCCCCCTCCTCCCGTTTCCAGCTATCAGGTGGGGTCTAGACCAAGTCTAATCACTACCTTCGGTTCCAGTAAAGCCGTGAGGGCTATATTTAGATTACGGACGCTGGAAAAACGTTTAGTTTTATGCTCAGATCACTTTTGTTCCAGGACGTCAAAAGAGCTAGAATGGTTCGAGCACATATTAAAGTTTGGGACATTTTTAGATATCAAAAATTTAAATAAAATTTTACAACCGAAAACTTTGCACGTTCTATGTTTACTATTTTGCAAATAAAATTTTTTCTACAATTCCTTTTAAGATAGTTTCTAATAAAGCCAATGAGGGAGCTCTGAAATATCCATTGCTGCGTGGTGTGGTTGGAGGGGATGGGGGTGTTCGGACATCTACGGGGCTCAAAGTTGTCATGTGGTTAAAACTATAAATAGTATTTCAAATTTCACTGAAGGGACTGAGATCCTCTAAAAGTCTCTCGACGGCTCTGGGTTCTAGAAGCCCTGCAACAATGAAACACAATTCACTTCATTTAAACGGTTACTTATAATTTGAGAAGCATATCATTAACATTAAATCATGCCGGTTTGCCTGACCCCAAAAAAGATTTCAGCACAGTACAACCATGGGGCGGGACGGCCATCATGTCCACGCCCGAATACAGCTGCCTTGATTACTCTTAATGGGCCTGTGTGACGTGTAAGGGATTATCTTTAATCAGTCCTCTCCACGGCCAGTGTTCCATGGGATTATATTTAATCAGCCTTCTCCATGGCCAGTGTTCCATTTAGGTTGTAATTTCACGTGTAGCCTGAAATCATCCACGCGTAGCATTTTGGCACCAACAATTAGCTTAGCGTCATCCCTGTGTGGCAAGATATCATCCATATTTGATTTAATATGAGCGATTAGTTGCTTGACATCATACAAAAATAGCATGATACAACCATATGTATTTTGTTATCCCCCAAAAGTAGCCTGATAATCATCCATAAGTTACAACGTAGTATAGGCCTACATATTTAGCTTATTTAATCCATAAGTAGCCTGATATCAATATGTTGCCTAATGTTATCCATATTTATTCTGATATCCATGATTTAGCCTGATTCATTCATATGTAGCCTGATTACTTCAAATAAGAAATTTGACGAAAATTTTAACACGCGAACTGAAAAAAATATTCGGACCAAATTTCCGTTCGATCAAGTTACCGTCGATCAATTTACCGACGAAGAAATTTCTTTCGATCAAATTTCCGGTAACCAAAAACTATATGTCACAGATGAAGTGTTTGCTCAATAAAAAAAAAATATGTCACAGATAAAGTGTATGTTCAGGCTTAAGCAAACTTTTTGTTTGTTTAAAAAATAAAGATGAATGACAAAACAAAACGACAAATAAAAAATCCGGATCCTGAGCTCAGGAGGTCACGCTTGACCGCACGATCACACAGCTCAGGAGGTCACGCTTGACCGCACGATCACACAGCTCAGGAGGTCACGCTTAACCGCACGATCACACAGCTCAGGAGGTCACGCTTGACCGCACGATCACACAGCTCAGGAGGTCACGCTTGACCGCACGATCACACAGCTCAGGAGGTCACCCTTAACCGCACGATCACACAGCTCAGGAGGTCACGCTTGACCGCACGATCATACAGCTCAGGAGGTCACGCTTGACCGCACGATCACACAGCTCAGGAGGTCACGCTTGACCGCACGAGATCACACACAAAAATGTGTTCTGGTACCAGGCCGGATCCTGAGCTCAGAAGGTCACGCTTAGCCACACGATCACACACAAAAATGTGTACTGGTACCAGGTAGTTAAGGAATACATTAATATTTATTTCCCGTGGGACTAATCGATAAAGACCTCTAAACGCGTCGTCAAAAATGGTCTATATAAATTAAGTTAGACTTATAATTCATCGTTCGTTGTGTGACACACAGTAAAAGTGACCTTGGCTGAAAACATATCCCCACATCCCAAGGAAAATACAAGTAGGATAGGGCCTCTTTGCCATTCCGGTCCACCACTGGCCTGTTTATCCATATGTGGCCTGATAACACACGTATGTAATCTGATATTATCCGTAAGCAGTGGCGTCACTAAGGTGGTGCGGATCGCAGCGGGTGACACCAAACTGAAAAATTGCATATTTACAGTCAAAAAACTGCTCGGTCTAATCTAATTTCATAAAGGAGAGCCGATCACATGTAAATTTTCCACACACATAATCAATCCACATGCGTGCTTTATTACAAGTTCAAGGTTGATGCCTCATAGATGGGCTGACCCTTTAATTGGGTCAGACAAACACCGTTTTGACCATGGTTGAAGTGTTTGGTAATTTAAATGTAAAAAATGGTTTTTGAATCAAAATATATTAAAACTGAGAAATACCGGTACTCAAAAATAAATATTTTCGCCGATTCGCCACTAGCACCGCCCCTTTACATTTTAGCACTATTGTCATACAGCACAAGGTCTTCTACATGCTGTCTGGGATTTCACGTCGTTTATCTGCTACATTTGCATTTGGGCTGATCTACTTGAGGAGGTTAATACTTATACATCAGTATCTGCAGACCAAATAAGGTTTTACTCTTGACAAAGTGGTGACCAACCCAGAGGCCTGAAGATTGTTTCTCCACGAGAAGCGCTGTAACTTGGTGGAACATGCTGTTGAAAAATACACTTTTAAAATAAGACATATATGGAATTTCGGTAAAAAAGATATTAAGGTTTAAGAAGAGAGTGGCAGGAGAACAGTTAATAGATGCTGGAATCTCTCTGCCTGAAGAAAACAGTATGGAAATGCTGGAGTGTATTGATAGCTTTCATATCATATCAGATCATCTACGATCAAGAAAGTAGCAGATATGTTTTGGGCTGTTCAAACCAAAAGTATACTATCAGCTAGTGAAGGAAGAAGAGTTATTGATGTTCGTTCCAAAATTAACCTCTTTCTATGTTGAATTATTAGAAGATAAGCTTTTAAAAGAAATAGTAAGGCTTAGAAGACACCTAAAGGCAGCTGATATTGAATTTCACAAAGTCATTGACTGGTGAGTATTTAATTTTTTAAATCCACATGTGAGACATATGCTCAACACCAACAAAACCTATACCAAGTCTTAGAGGATTTCAAGAAGGCATTCGACAGGGTTTGGCATGCTGCTTTATGGGCCACCATGAGGCACTACAACATCAAAACAAACCTAACCAAAAAGTCCCTTAAAACCCATCTGTTTAGGTCCGCCTATGACCTGTGATGCACCCTCCTTGCCCTGCCTCATTTTCTGTCTCGGGTTGATCCTGTAGTATAGGCCAAAACGTGCCAAAGTGTCCTTGTTTTATAGCCATTTTAATTGTTTCTATAGTATAGTAGTTACTATCCTAGTGTCTCAGTTTTATTTTACTTAGTTTACATGTTTTTAATAATTGTAAAGCGCTTAGAGCTTTAAGGCAAGCGCTATATAAAAATGCCTAAATAAATAAATATGATAAGGCCACCAGTGGAATACTTTTCTTGAACAATAACATCGGAGAATGATTCAAGACCACCGTTAGAGTACGACAAGGTAGCTTGCTCTCACAAACACTGTTCGACATCTTCTTAGAGGGGCATGTCAGGTGCTCTGGAAGCGCATGAAGGGACAGTCAGCATTGGTGGCAGAACAATCACCAACTTACGCTTTGCGGATGGCATAGATGGACTGGCTGGGAACGAAGAAGAGCCAGCCAACCTGGTAAAGCGTCTCGACAAGACTTCATCGTCCGTTGGCATGCAAATCAGGGAAGAAAAGATAAAATTGAGGACAAATAACCCCAACGGCATCGCCACTGAAATTAAGGGCGGGTGGGGGGGGGGGAGGATTAGAGACAGTAGGCATCTTCGAACTCTTAGGGGCAATAGTTTCGGAAGACGGCTCCAAGCCCGAATTGATGTCCAGGATTAAGTGTAAGGGTTCCTCCATAAAGTGTGTCACGCTCTGGAGGGGATCTAAGAAAGTGTGACAAGGGGGTTGGGGGGGGGGGGGTTATATCGTATATGAGCTCACCCATATACATTGGTATATACATTTTTCATCATGCATATTAAAGCTGAAGTTGACAGTGATGTTGTGCTGGATGTATTCTGACAGAAGATGCTAATTATTAGTGTCTAATTTTCATAGTGAAGTTTTTGTTAGAAGAAAGATTAATTTGAATTACCGGTAATTTTTTAACTAATATTATAGAAGTGCAATGATGTGGGGGGGGGGGGGTGGGCGGAGGCAGACACCAGTATCACCTATAACTCCACCATATTCAACTTTGGGTCTAGTTTAAGCACATTTGAAAATCGCATTTTTTTATTATTTATTGAGGTATTTATATAAAATGTAAGTGTGGTAAGGTACATCTTAGAATAAAAATTTCTATCGGGTGAAAAACACCACAAAAGCAAAACACGTGAGAAATTAATAACATAGACATATACCAACAAGAAATGTCAGATTTTCAGAAGAAGTAAAGTTAAAGTTAATTCAAATGTTAGATGCATCATTGTTCAATTATAATGAAATATTTCAAAGTGTCCCCCGCCCCATTTTTTAAAAAATGTCTGGCTAATATCACCTTATGTACAGTGGCGTAATCTAAGGTTAGTGTCACCCGGTGCGGTAAGTTCAAGGTGTCACCCCCCCCCTCCGACTTCCACGATGGTTTTCTCCTTGTTAAAATAAGTCCACAGTATAACAATGACAAGAAACAAAAAAGAATTGAAGTTCAGGAGGTCAATTTAATCAAGAAATGTAATTGCGTATCGTTATTTTTACAATAATTTTACTTTATTTAAAAAATTCATTTCCTGGTTTTGAAAGCTGCAAACCTGTCAATCACTTGAGCAAAATCTATATCCATCACCGTATCTATTTTAATTGATATTAGAGCCAGATCAAAAAGCCTTGACTGTCCCATGGTGGATCGTAAATAGTTCTTGACAAACCTTTATGTTGAAAATCTTTGATCACATGAAGCCACACATACACACAGATCGTAAGAAAAAATTGAAGGCTTAGCGGGAGTACTGGAAGAGATTCTTGGAAGTCTCATCCAGGTATAAATTTCATCATCATCATGTCCCTTAGTCCTTGGACCGTTGGGGCTCCACAGATGACATGTGAACCATTCGTCTCTGTCTTCTGCACTTTGCACATCATCGCCTAGTTTTAGTCCCGTCCACTCTTTGATGTTATCTTCCCATCTTTTTCTCTGTCTTCCTCTTCTTCTTCCACATCTCTTTGTGCCCTGCATGATTTCTTTGGCGAGCCCATGTTTCCTTGTCACGTGGCCATACCACTCCAGTTTGCGCTTCTTTATAGTCTCCGGGAAGTCATCGTACTGCCTAATTGCCTAACGAATCCCTTCTTTCACTTGATAATGGGAGATATTGTCTCTATAGCAGATGCCAAGAATGCTTCTGAAAATCTCATCTCCATCGCCTTTATTTTCCTTTCAAGTTCAGCTGTTAATGTCCAGGGCTCGCAGGCATACAAGAAAATGGATAGGACTAATGAGAGCATCTGCCTGATTTTGGTGCTGGGGGCTATATTTTAGTCATTCCATATTTTCTTGACCCTCTTTAGTGGTGTTGTGGTCTGGGCAATCCTGGACATTTGAAGCTGCGTACTGTCTCTAATCTTTTCTCCCCGACCTTAATTTCAGTGGCCATGCCGGTGGTGTTATTTGTCCCTTCATGCGCTTCCAGAGCATGACATAATTCTCTTTAAGAAGATATTGAACAGGGTGGGGGAGAGCAAGCAGCCTTGTAGTACTCCAACTGTGGTCTTGAACCATTCTCCAATGTTATTGTTGAAGAAAGTGTACTGATGACCTGATCATAGAGGCTGCATATCATTCTGGTTAGGTTTGTGTTGATGTTGTAGTGCCTCATGGTGGCCCATAAAGCAGCATGCCAAACCCTGTCGAATAGGAAAGGCCGCAGGAGTGGATAATATCCCTGCCGAGTTGGTGAAACAACGAGGAGAAGCAATGATAAGTGCCCTATTCAATATTTGTAACAAAAATGGCTGCAGGGGAATGGCCAAAATCATGGACCCAATCGCTCATCATCCCCCCCCCCCCAACCCAGAGCACTTAAAATACCCTAAAACAAGAGGGAAAGAAATTCCAAAGATAAATAGGTCCCCATACAAGATTCAGATAAGTATGGATGTATTAATAAAATTAATGTCATAGAAATTGGTTCTGTACTGTATTGATAACATTGATTTTTATCTTTTTTTTTTATTAGTTTATAAGAAATTCATTTTCTTTTTAAATGTGGGTTTCTTCTTGAATTAACCAAAAAAAGTAATCACATGCAGTACCAGATATATAGTAAATTGCTATTTAAATAATTAATAATATTAATAAGTCAAGTTTTAAAAAAAAAGAGGTGTTAACACATTTTCACTAATTTAGATTAAGAGAACAAGAGGGAATCAGCAATTTTCTATAACTGATTTATTATTTTTAAACTTCATAGTTTATATGCAACTATATACACCAATCTTAAACCAAATAGTTTATTTCTTTTGTGTTTTCTACATTCTTATTTTATTATTGAAGACAACTGTGATGACAAGTTAAAAATTTAACAAATCAAATAAAACTTTGGTATGAATAATAATTTATACTAATGACATTTGTGAACCAGTAGGTACCCCAGTAATAGGATAAATATAATCATAATCCAAATCATTAAATTTTTGTGTGTTGTCTCTTGATTAAATAATATTGTGTCAATTAAAAATTAACATCTGCTGCAACTGTAAATGCCAATAGCATTAAATGTCAAATGGGCTTATCATTTCCAAGAACCTAAAAAAACTATATTTACCGGTACCAATAAAGTCTAACTAAAGCTAGATCAAATTAAAACATTTTTGTGTAAAAACAAAAGGCACAACATTTTTAGGATTTCTTTTCATTTTATATTATTTCTAAGTTTTTATAACGAATACTAATATTATATGCTACATTAAAAAAACAAAAAACTTTTGATCTTCTGTTTCAAATAAAAAAAATTAACAGACTGATCTCCATTATGACCTTAGTGCAGTTCTGTTTTTACATTGCAAGAATGCCCAACGCTGGCACAAGAGTGACCACTTAGGTAAAACAACAACCTAAATTGGGATAAAATGTTCTTGTAAAGTCATGACAGCACAATATGTGATTATGATCCCATCCAGAATTCTTGACCATCATGATTCAACACGAGAACTCCCTGAATCTCTCTCTGGTTGTATGGCATTAGAATCCATCTCGCCTTGAATTTCTACAAGTCCCAATCCATCCTGAGGAGGATTACTCAGGTCATCCGGGGATGCCTTGGCTGGAGGATAAAGTGCAGGGAAATGACTCATGCAATCTTGCATAGTGAGGAAGGCTTCATAACAATCAGAGCCTTTTGGTTCAGCTTTACTGTAGTGGAAGCAGGAGAATGCCTCTCTGAACTCAAAGCCACAGGGGCCGCTAGCCATTCCGCCTAAACATGGGCATTCCCAGTTAATATCACCATTGGGTAGAATAAGACCTGTGAGAACATGAAGACAAGTTCAGCTGATAAATGTTCAAGGAAAGGGGAACTTCAACTAAATTTAAAATCAAACACATTAACTTGAAACATTTTTAATCTAAATTAAATTACATATTCTGTTTCTGAAAATTATAAGGGCAAATCCAGTGCCATATAATAGAAGGTTTTTTGTTTCGGGGGGGGGGGGGGGGTGGTTAAATCCTCTCTGTAATGCTTGAATTTATACAAGATTGTATAAAATTTAAAATTTTTAACACATTAACGATAAACACCTTTTTAAATCAATTCTGATAGGAGCCCTCAAGATATTGCTTTGTTACAAAACTCACACTTTTACTTTTAATGAATTATTGCCACTGATATTCAGGGCTATATTAGTATTAACTTTAAATATAACTAATCGTGTACCGGGCTGATGATCTTCCTCATCTTCTTCCAGGTTGATGATTGCAGAGCTTGGCTCACCTAGATCTTCTTTAGTGGCAAATATAACTTGGTCTTTTCCTATTTATAGACAAAGCAATCTTAATATAAATTTTCTTTAAAAATATAATTGAAAGGTTTAATAATTTTTAATTTTGTTCTAAAATCAAACATGTCTTAAAATATATATTATTTAAAATTATTATTATTATTAGTGGTTTTATATAGCGTGGTACCCTAGCCTAGGGCTGGGCTCACCACACTGTACATACAATTTAACAAACATAATTATGAACTTAAAAAATTAATTAACATGTATAAAATTAAATTAAAAAAAACAAATGTACATTCACTCCACCCATTCCAGAACTATTTACATGTCAAGCCATGGGCGGCACCCAGAAGAATCGTTTATCAGTCAGAGGGAGAATAAGTCAAGATAGTAGAGGTTTAAAGAGATAAGTTTTGAATGCAGTTTTTAAGGCTGTGACGGCCTGTATATTGCTGATGTGTAATGGAAGCGAATTCCATTGTTTAGGGGTATGTACAGAAAGAAATTTTCAAGACAGAAATAAAATAATCATGACTACCAAAGTAGGCAATAATTTTTTTTGCTGCATTAATATTTGACTCTTTTTCCTTTCAAAAAAATGAATTTGAAAATGAAACAAAATTTTTTTGTTAAAACTTAAACATCTACCATCAGCACTGAACCCTAAGGTTTGATCTTGAATTATTTTATTTTCAGATAATTCAGCAACCAGTTTGCTAGGCTTTAATTTCTTCATTACTTCACTGAAATACTACATTAAGAAATGGCATCGGCGGGCTGTCAAGCTTGCGCTCTTTATGCCCTCCCAAACCCGGTTATCGAGCAGCAGAGCGGCATGACGGGGATGTCCCTTTGTCAGGACAGCCCCCACCCGAGTCTGCTCGACCAGGTTCTCCGCCGGAGGCCGTCCCAACCCAAAGACACCCGGTCGATCCGACACTGTGTTTGCACACAGTGCACACAATCGACTTTCTCAGGAGTCGGGATGGAAAATTTACGTCCTAATATCTTCCCCTACCCATCCCGGGGAAGCGTTAGACGCCCTATAAGAGGGATTTCACAGTGGGTTTCCACAACGCAACTAATTTGCGATGTAGCTGGGACAAAACGGTTGCCTTGGAGCAGCTTATCAGGGCTGTGTAGCAAGAATCATCGACCAGAGGTTACCACCTTCGCCTCTCATCCATTAACGGCAACTTGTAATCATGATCCCTACCCTGTCTCTGTGTCTCTGCCTTTTCTTCCAGTTGAGAAGTTTCACAACTGGCAGCCCTGTAGATGCTGTTTTATTTACGGCAGGTACCGAGGACATCCCTTGTCTGCCCACGCGCCCAGTAATTGTGCAGCCCGGATAATGTTGAGGGGGTCGGTGGCAGACGCCTCCTAATTGACAAGCCACCACAGACTTGTCAACTGGAGCCCCGGGGGATCATTACTTCACTAGATTTACCTATCTGAAATCACTCTTCTTAAGTTCTAGCTACTTAGATTAAGATAAATTATGATTCAGCTAGTGACAAATTATTGCAGAGTTATATGCCCCTTGTTCAACTTATTGTCCACTTGAAAATGTAAAAAAAAATAATTTAAAAAAAATGCATGTGACATGTGCTGCATTGGGAACAAATGTGGTTAGCAGTTATTTCTTTGTTAAATTAAATAGCATGTGTGAATCAGTTTAAAAAGAATTGGATGCTGAACAATAATATAGCTGTTTATTTGAGTTTTTCAAATTTTAATCAAGAATTTTGAGGAAAAATATATCAAATTGAATTAAGTTAAGTCTACCATTTTTTGTACATTCTCAACCATGATAACCACTGTTTAAATTATCTAAGACTATCTACTAGTCTAGTCAAATAACCCCATCCCCACTTTAGTAGACTTTAATGATTAATTTAAAGCAGTGACCACATGGGCTGCCTCAAAAATTCAACAATGCATTAAACTGCATAGTTTTTAATTTAGTCTCTCTTAATTAAGTCATTAAGAAGTTAAGTCACTTTTTTAAAAATTTTCTTATGTCTTATAACTTATACTTATGTTATTTTCTTATATTTATATTAAGTCATATGATATGATACTAAAATTAAATAACATACTTATCTCTAATCTCATGAATAATGTCTACATTAATTATTAATAATAATGCATTCACTTTTCATTAATAATTATTTTGTTATGAAAAAAATCATAACTTTCTTGAGAATTTACCTACATTTACATTGAATTGCCTACACAACCATGACTTTGACATCAATCATTAATCAATTGGTTGATATGATATTAAAATTAATAATTAAATAACATACTTATCTCATGAATAATGCCTAAATTAATATTAATAATAATTCATTCACTTTTGCTTAATAATTATTTCGTTATGAAAAAAATTTAGGGATCGATTTAGAGTTCAGGTTAGGCATAGTGGGATCGATTTAGGGTTCAGGTTAGGCATGGCATAGGGATCGATTTAGGGTTTCAGGTTAGGCATAGGGATGGATTTAGGGTTTAGGTTAGGCATAGGGATAGATGACTTCACCTGACGTGTTAACCAAGATGGCGGCCATTGAGAAAATAGAGGCAATAGTAGTCAAAATTTACCCCTACCAGAATTGATTACAGGGCTGATCAGGAGTACCGTACCCATGACGTAATTTGCGTGTTTATTATAGTTTCAGTGAGTTAGGGTTCAGGTTAGGCATAGGGATCGATTTAGGGATAGTTTTAGTGACAGTATTAACTGGTTGTGTCAACCAAGATGGCAGCCAATGCGGGTACTATTCTCCTGATTTACCGATTACAGATACGGATTGATTCACTGATTAATTCAGACTGAATTGATTGATATACAATATAGGGCTTGTCATTTAATGGCGGAAATCTTTTAATAGAACTGATGTCATTATTACTCATCATCTGGGTCCTCAGCGAGGACAAAATGTCAACACTGTTCAGTATTACTATGATAGCGAAGTGTCCATGAAATTTGTTTACAACTCTATTTTAAGAAACATTTTACATATTTTTTTTTACTTCTATTTTCTGAAATGCGACTTCATTGCGCGAACGGCAAATGTAACAGTAACTCTAGGTCTAGATACAAGGATTGTCCGAAAGATATGATGAAAATCACTATAAGCTGCCTTGTTTTAACCATTATTTGTCCCCGACCTTCTAAAAATAGTACGCTATGACTATGACGTTTTCCGGTCTAAGTCTAAGAAATGACAAACCCTGTTGACAATTGGGTAAATTTTAAGGACGAATGCCACATTTTTATCGAATTTCATGCATGTATCCCTAAATCGATCCCACTATGCCTAACCTGAACCCTAAATCGATCCATCAACCTAACCCCTAATTCACTGCAACTATAATAAACACACAAAAGACGCCGTGTCCCTCCTTAATATCACCCGACAATTGAATTTCTGACCTGACTTGTCCCTAGGCCTACGTGAGCCGGCCTAAACAGAACAAAACAAATATTAATAAGTCAATCTACGAATTAAAGAAATAGTTTAAGTTCTTACCCTCCTGTGTACAATACGACATTTCAATATATTAAATTTTGTATAACTCTAAGAGTTAATAGTGATCGTAACTACTAGCTAAGGACAAAAAAAAGCATGGGTCATAAGTATTTCTTGTTTCGTTTTCGAATTTCCGTTAAGACGAGATCTTTAACCTGCGCATGCGCAAAACTAATTACGGAAGTAGAATGTTGTATTCTGTGGTTACGACAGTGCTGATTTAAACTAAAAAAAGATTGATAATTTTAAAGGCTATCCAACCATGCAAAAAAAAAAAAAAAAAAAAAAAAAAAAAAAAAAAAATTAAAAATTTAAAAGCATACCAAACAAAAAAAAAAAAAAAAAAAAAAAAAAAAAGGAAAAACTTAACTGGCTAAAGCACCTACACTTGAGCTTCAATCCTTAAGTTTAAACTTTTGAAATTTTCTTTCTTGTTTTGAAAATAAAAATCATGAATGACTGAAGAATGATATTATTATATCGAAGTGGCTATAGGCGGATAGGTACCCGAGTACCCATCGTCGCCAATGACTATTCGCAGCCTATGACTATTCGCAGCCTTATTATATATTATATATTTAATATTGATATTCTTCTCCTTATTCAATTTATTTTAAGAGTTCAGACCAAAAGACTTAAACTTAATCGTAGTTTAAAAATAAAATAATTATAGGCCTACTTGTTGTGTAAAAGAATAATATTAAAAAATAATTTTACTTTACTACTGTAATTTAGGGTTATTATTAATAAATGTAATTTTTTACTATAATAATTCGTCTCGCTTTTCTCGTGAAACTACATTCATTGCTTAAACTTGTAGCAAATTAAGACCAAGGCTTATTTAAGGCCCCCTCGTCACACATTCACATCGTCACCAAAATGACTAAATGTGGAGGCCCCCTCCCCAAGACGGGTAATGTCATTTATGGATGGCCCCTTAATTGATTTTTAATAAAAATATTGTTGATAGACTGGTGTCGTTGTTACATTCACTTATTCAACTTATTGTCTTGTTGCATACGAAGCAAGCATTATTATCATGGTCATGTCACAAGAGCTCAAAGTTCCTTTAATTGATAATAAGGAAGATCAAACACTCTGCTTAGCACCAAGCTCTTCTTCTATGAATGGAAATGATTTTCAAGAAGGCTTAAGTAAGTAAAATGCATATGTTATAAGGATATAGGCATTGGCCTACTGTGTAACGGTATAATTAAATGGTAGATTTATTCTGACGCCTTTATATAAATAAGACTTGGTACGTTACTGAAAAACAAAGTACTTAATTTTTTAAAAGGCTATAGGGCCTATTAATATGATAAAAATCAATAGATATCTTCAATCTTCAATCACAACATAAGCAAAATTAATATTGCATAAAATTATAATAAACATAATTGTTGAGCGATCAGTCTAGAAGCTAGATGAGCACTAAAAGAATAAATGAATAAGAATATAAATAATAAGAACTTAGTAGGCCTTATGTTTACGGCTTCACAAATTGTAGTACCAAAGAAAATCAAAGAAATGTTCTCATATCCTACACACTATATATAATGCTCACGCACTATATGACTATATGCAGTCCCAGCCATTTTCTCCACAAAATGTTTTCACTAGATTGAAGATAATTTATGACCTTAAATGGTTCAAGTCAGAATATTCCACATAGAAATGTTAACAACAAAAGCTATTATCAAAGAAGGAATAAATTATGGCTGATACAGGACATATTTTGTGAAAATATGACAAAAAAAGGACCATGAAAAAAATATTTTGGAAATAGTCTCATGCAAGACATTTTTGTGGAAATATAACTAATATCACACACTGTTGTGGAAGTTTAAAAATAAAAAAAATTGTAGTAGAAATGTTATGAATATAAGACAGAGCACTCCTCAGAATAGCGGTCCTAAATTAAAAATATAATATTATTAGCTAGAAATTGTCGTGCTACCAGCCTAATACTATAATAGCCACTGATAATTTGTGACTTAAATTTATTCATTTTTTTAAAAGATCGCAAGCTTCATCAGCCGCTCATCCGGCTCTTTGTCAACATCATTTCCTGAAGAAATAAAATATTTTTTTAAAAATCATAAGAAAAAGAAAGAAAACTTGCAAGAGAGAAACAAAAGTTATCTCTGTTGAATTGCTGTTTTATATTAGACAGTGTTCAGCAAGCCACACTAACCAAAGCATACAATGCCTTTGGCATTGTGTCATAAGTTTGTAGAATGTTTCCTGACAAAAAATTATTTGAAATATGAACCAACGCTTGTGGTCTGTCGACCATGGTATTGTTTATTTTATATTATTACAGGCAATAATTAGTCTGCAAACAAAATTTGAAGTAAAAATTTACGCCAACAATTATTGGCGGCTATTATGCTGGTAGACGGACACTTTATAAGGGAAATTATTCCATTTTTAATTTGGGACCAACGTTCTGAGTAGTGCCCAAGACAGTAATATAAAAATGTGATTGTAGAAATATGATCAATACATGAACGTTTGTTTATATTTGAAGGAAATTTTCTTTATGCATTTCTAACATTCAGATGTCAGTATTATTGATTGCAGTTGCTGTTGCAGTCAGTAAATAACTTATGCTATTTAGACATTACTAATAAGTTCTGGTGGAGCACATTTGACCTCCATCAGTAGCCTACTTGGATCACAATAATCACATTTTAGGTCTTACAGAGAAATTTACTTCAAAATGGATTCTTGTTGATTCCATCAATATTCTGGAACTTGTAAAGTGCATTTTTGGTGTAGTTAAGCAGTTCCCAACCTGTGGTATGCGTACCTGAAGGCGAAGGGTTAGTCTAGTGGTGCACCACTTGGGGAATGAAAAAATTATATTGATAACGGCGGAAAGGACAGAAAAGTTTTTTTTCACCCATTCAACTATAAAAAGCTATATTTCATTATCTGTCTATTAATTTAACAAATCTTATTTTAAAAAAATATTTTTTGAATAATGAGTCAGACGTGGATTGTTTTTATTTATTTTGCTAGTTTTATTCTAATGTTTGTTTTTGAGATTCGTTTTAGCTACCTGTATTGTAAAAAAATTAAATAACTTGTAAAATATGAAATAAAAGCCTATATATCTTATTTGTTTTACTTTCTTCATTTGATTATTTATTTAATAAATTTTTAATACTTCTTATGGGATAAGTGGGGGTAAGGGGGTTAATGATAGATGAAAAGTCTACTCAAAATTTTTAATACTTCTTATGGGATAAGTGGGGGTAAGGGGGTTAATGATAGATGAAAAGTCTACTCAAAGGTTAGGGGGGGGGGGAGTTTGGATACTGCTGGTGCATTAGATTCATTTATTTCTGACTTTTGTAACTCATCTATCATGTATTTAATTAAGTCCATTGAGGTAATTTCACAAAATATTTACCATTAATGCAATAGAAATACATCCATAACTGTATTTCATTTATACTATAAATGATTTGACCTCCAGTTGAACCAATTTTATTCTTTAACAAAAGTTAAAGCAGCCAACATGGTATATATTAATTAGAGATTTTCTCAATCCAAATAGATATGCAGTAAGCTTCTGTTTTATAAAATGATATGCTACAAGTTCTGGAGAACCGTAATTGAAGAGGGCAATTTATTAATGTTTTCCATTGTTCAGTCAGAAGATAAAATATGCACACAACTTAGTAACAGTATTCCCTCCAGCTTGTGGCATTCTGTCAGGTGCTTCTTTATGTCATTTTGATGGTTTCAACCTTTTATTTTTGTATCTGTGAGATTTGACCCAATTTTGTGAAAAACTGGAATGTCATGGATTTTTATTTACCTCCTTTGTTTGTTTGCTTTGAAGCGAGGACAAAATGTACTCTTTTTATTCATAGCTGTTAACCAGGAAGTTAAATTGAAGACGTAATACAAAGAGTGGGAAAATCTATATTTGAATATACAGTGCTTCTATGCCCATCCTTTATTTTGTCAAACTACCTAAATCAGCGGTCTCAAACTTGCGGCCATTTGCGGCCCGCAAGACGATATTATGTGGCCTGCTAGCCTACATGACAGCAAAGTTTATTGACAATGCGGCCCACGCATTTCCCCATTCTCATATCTATAATGTGACCCTTTGCGACGGTTTCAATCAAATCTGACCTGCAAGTCTAATTCTGATTTCTATCATGTTTGGATAGATTTGGGCGTTGATTTTAATGGTAGAAACCGTTTTAAATTTGGACTAAATGTTTTTATTTTATAGAATTTTATGAGACAAACATAGCCAAAAAGCAGTTTTGAGAAAAGTTTAAAAAGTCAATTATTGGGTAATGCACAACCATAATTGTGTGAATCGTAGCAATCTGACAGAGTATCAAAGGATCCCTATTAAAATTGCCGCTAATGTTTATGATTGAGGGAAATGACGATCCTGTCAGCTTGATCACTTTCAAAATTGTTTTAGTCAAACAGGCCTTTTCTACGATAACAAATCTCAATTCACCCTCCCTACAATATCATCTTCCTTTGCATCAATTCATAAATATTGCCTGCTCCTGCCTACTGTTTGAACACGTTTTAGCATTTAAAGCCTTCGTGGAGAAGGATGGGGTGGTTGTTCCTGTACTTAGCTTAGTGATCCCAAATAGCTCATGGACTTGACTTTTCTTGTTGATATTGCACAAGTTTACTGATGCCATTGCAAAGCTACTGGAAGAATTTGATCACATGTTTTTAGACTTCAAAAATCACAGAACAGCTTTTCAACTTTTTGCTGACCCTTCTTCCTTAAATGTGGAAGATCCCCCCCCCCCCCCCCCCCCGCCCCACCCTTTTTTTTTATTCAACGGAGCTGATTGATCTTCAATGCAATTCTATGTTCAGGGAGGTGAATGGAAAGACAGACAAGCATGGAAAATTTATGAGAGCATTGCCCCCACACCTTCTCTGAGATCTCCAGGTTGTTGAATAGGATCATGTGTCTTTTTGGGGAGTACATATCTGTTTGAAAAGCTCTTTTCCACTATGAACTTTAACAAGACAAAGTTCAGGGCCAAACATACAGATGAGCATCGTCAAGCTATACTGAGGGTCTCAGTTCCTTACTCACTCAAGACAAATGTTGCTCAGCTTTATAAGAAGAAGCGCTGCCAGGTCTCTGGGAACAAGGAATAGGAAGATGAAAGTGTAGCCTAGTTCTTGAGAACCCTTAATGTTTTTATTTGTTGATCAGGGTTGAGCAGATTGTAACAGTCGTACTTAACTGAATTTGTAATCGCTTTTTTGTGGAATACTTGATGCGGCCCAGTTTCACTCAGACTCTACCTCCTGCGGCCCCCAGATGATTTGAGTTTGAGACCCCTGACTTAAATAAACATTTTTAGAACACGTAAGATTTGTGGATCATAAGTACCACAATTAGATAACAGTTGAGTTCTTCAATGATCATAAAAACACAAGGGCTGTGAAGGCCTAATTGCCATTGGTATATTGAGGCTACATATGAAGATAATAAAATAGTTTGAATATATCTTGACACCATGCTGTTACCTCAAATCCCACTAATAGAAAGCAGACATGAACAAAAATTTTATATATTTTTCTGTCATTAAAACAAGTTTTCATTGTTTATTGCATTCCATTTTTAAAATGTTCCCCTGAGTTAAGATCATCTGCAGATGTCAATGGAGATAACAATTGAGCCAAATACTTTAAAAGTGTTTTGCGATGCTTCACCGCGAAACATTAATGGCTTGCATGTATAATATAACATTGCATTGGTTGCTAAATCTAGAAATTTACAAGAAATTGGCCGCCACTAGTGTGAGTGTTACGTTAAATGACAATGGATGTGTACGTGCTTGGGGTTACCCATAGCAGTCACACTATGACTATGAGTATGAGAGTGGATTCTCTTATTCCTATCTGTTCCATACTGCCGCATATAAAATGTTACCTAAAAGCTGTTGCAAATAGTGGCACATTGCCACACTAAAATGAAAAATGTTCCATTTCATCTGACCTAGCAGTCTCTCCATCTCTTACAACACTTCGAATTCCACTTCTTCTGCAATATATACCCAGCCATCCTCTACTCACCTTAAAGTTTTCAGCAGTAACAGTTGTACTCTGCGTTTTTGCCAACACATCGCTGTGCAAATTGCCTAACCTTTTTACAAAATATAGTCAAGCTAGCACTATCTAAACACTACAGGCCACTGCTTTCATTTATTCAAAACAAACAAATGTTTTTCTACTTTCATCAGTCACCTTTATTGCCTTCGTTCTTAAAAATAGTACAAATCTTTGATCTCATTATATTATATTGCATGGTGATGTTGGAAATATGAAGACCCTTATCACGTCATAATATAATTTCTTTCTTTACTTCTACACTAACATAAATTCTATTAAAAACACTATTCTCTTCAGGGGCCATAATGAGGGATAAAATAACTCATAAAATTCTTGTTTATAAGAAATATTTGATAAATTCACTTGCAAAAAATGAAGTTCCCAGGATATTATATCAAAACTTATTAACATCTAATATGTCTTCCCTAAATTGGTATTATCTCTCTATTAACTTGGCCGTCTTGAGTAAAACAGATTTTCAATACAGATACTAATGAATGAATCAGCTTTTCAATACAGATACAAATGAATGAATCAGCTTTTCAATACAGATACTAATGAATGAATCAGCTTTTCAATACAGATACAAATGAATGAATCAGCTTTTCAATACATATACTAATGAATGAATCAGCTTTTCAATACAGATACAAATGAATGACTCAGCTGCACAATACAGATACTAATGAATGAATCAGCTGTTCAGTACAGATACTAATGAATGAATCAGCTTTTCAATACAGATGCTAATGAATGAATCCGCTTTTCAATACAGATACTAATGAATGACTCAGCTGCACAATACAGATACTAATGAATGAATCAGCTTTTCAATACAGATACTAATGAATGAATCAGCTTTTCGATACAGATACAAATGAATGACTCAGCTGCACAATACAGATACTAATGAATGAATCAGCTTTTCAATACACATACTATGAATGAATCAGCTTTTCAATACAGATACAAATGAATGAATCAGCTGTTCAATACAGATGCTAATGAATGAATCAGCTTTTCAATACAGATACAAATGAATGACTCAGCTGCACAAAACAGATACTAATGAATGAATCAGCTTTTCAATACACATACTATGAATGAATCAGCTTTTCAATACAGATACAAATGAATGACTCAGCTGCACAATACAGGTACTAATGAATGAATCAGCTTTTCAATACAGATGCTAATGAATGAATCAGCTATTTAATGCAGATAATATTCAATGAATCAGCTGTTCAATAAACATACTGGTACAAGCAATTCAATATATAATTAGCTACTAATAGTCACATTTTATCTAATAAAACGAAACAATTTATTTAAACATACATTTTTATTTAGATTTTTTTCTTGGTTGTTGAACATCTTAAAAATAATGTGGTCTGTTACAGAATGTAAAAATAATGTTGAGTGTTACAAAATGTAAAAATAATGTTGATTGTTACAAAATGTAAAACAATAGAAAAGAACAGCAAATAAAACGAATTGCTTTTTTAATTATTATTGTTTTCCAATGTTACTCCACAGAGCCCAAATGTCCTGTAGCAAAAGAAACACCTGTAAGCTTAAAGACTATCTGCCTTAACTTACTGACTTTGCAAAGTACGTTGCTCACCCTTCTGATACGGTATGTGGGCACACGAGAGAGGGAGCAGTTTTGTGCCACAACAGCTCCCATTTGTGCCACAACAGCTCCCATTATGTCTGAGGCTTTCAAAGTTTGTGCCAGCCTTGTTATAATTCTTTTCCAGGTATATTTTTTTCTCTGTCGTGATATAGTATTTATTAATGTGTATTACAGGTATGTAAATAGTTTAGATTTAAAACAACACTTTAACTAAGGCTGAGCTGGTTGCATTATTTTACACAAGGCTCTTATATTTTGACAAAATAGCCAGGGTGTCTGAGTCCTTGTTGGTCTCTGGTTGGTGGAAGTTTTCATTTTACCGATACCAACATATGTATATTATTTTAATAAATATTTATATCATCATGGGAATGCCATTTTAACAATCCTTCAGCTAAGTCAGTTGCTTCATTTTCTAAATGTGTGTTAAATTACATTCTGTGACAGAACTTGGGAATGAAATAATTGTAAATTGAAAGTGCCATGGTCATAGCCAAAGATAGGCATCCTGCTGATACAAATAATTACAAAAAATTCACACTATTTTCAGAGCTTTACATTTAGTTTTGCACCAATCGCTCATCAGTTTTATTTTATTATTTATTTATTGTCAGATTATTTGCACACAAAATTATGTTTTAAAAATAAGATGTGCCTATACATTTTTTTAAACACCCAGACCCAGGTTCTATTTTTTTCCTTGGTCTGGATATGTGCTGGGTGTTTTAATTATCAACATTTCCAATTATCTGGGTCAACACCAGACTCAGCTCTCTCTTTAATGCAATGAAAATATGTTGCTATGAGAAATATAAAATAGGGGCTTTTTAAATTGATTTATATTTATATTTTTGCCTCTTGAATTAATCTGACGTCTTTAATAATTAATAGTTTTTCATTATAAATCATTCAAGAAAATAAGAGTAAAAGTGAGTTGCAACTAACAAAACGCATAAATACTAAAATTATACTTTATTTATTCTATAATAAAAACCTTAAGTAAGACATACATGAACATGCCAATTGGTGGAACCAAAACATGTTCCAAATATACCAAAAAACATACAGAACAACATAAAAACATACACACAAAATTACAAGTCACAAAATGTAGGCATGCTTACAACACATCATCACTAAACAGTGATGTTAAATATTGGGATCATCAAATAGATCCATCCACCCATCGCTGTGGCGCTACAGCCCATGTAGGGCTTTGGCTTGCCTCACCTTCCTTACACTCAGACCATCCATCTCTGTCACGCTACAGCCCATGTAGGGCTTTGGTGTGCCTCACCTTCCTTACACTCAGACCATCCATCTCTGTCACGCTACAGCCCATGTAGGGCTTTGGCTTGCCTCACCCTCCTTACACTCAGATCTAACTGATGGTTTTCTTATCCATGCTTGGCTTCCAAGCTTCTGTAGATCTTTTTCACATCATCCATCCATCTAAGCCTAGATCTGCCTTTGAGCCATTTTCCTTTGGGGTTTTAGGGGTGCACCCTCTTCACTCCACTGTCATTCTTTCTAAGTGTCCTACCCAGCAAAAGCCTGCCTTTTTTTATTTCTGCTCCTAAAGTGGGATCCTGATAGTCTATACTATTCCTGTTTGGTCTGTATTTTCCATCCTTATTCATCGTTTGTTAGTCTGTATATTTTCCAGATAACCTAACTTTCCCATGTGTTTAGTACGTTTTCTATCATTTTTGTCAGGGTCCAAGACACACTTGCATATTTTTTAACTAGTCTGAATACAGTTAATGAATAGTTTTCATTGTTTTTTTTTGGTGTTTTTATGTTTGAGTATTTTGTGACTACTGAAGTATGCCCTGTTTTCGGCTGATATTCTTTCTTTTATTTCTGTTAGTAATTCATTTTTTTTCATTTTTTAGGATCCTAGGTATTTGAATTGATTTACTTTCTCAAAAGTCTGGTTTCTAATTTAATGGTTTCATCTGTCTGTTCTTCTCTTATCATAGTCATGTATTTTTTTGGTATTTTGGTTGTAACTTCTAGCACTGCTTGTAGTGATGCATCTTCTAATTCAATAAATGATATGATATTTTGATATGTCTTTACAACTTTTCCCTAACAGTGCTATGTCATCAGCATATGCAAGATACTGAAAGGGTCAGTTGTATAGAGTGCCTATTGCTTGTTGGTTTCCCCTCAGAAACATGTTCCTCAGGTGTCAATATCCAGGCCTATGCCTCTTATAACTCTCTCTAATGTTAAGTTAAATATCATACAGGACAGTGAGTCTCCTTCTCTTAGGTCTCGTCTAGTTTGAAATTCACTTGAATATTTACTATGAACCTTGATTTTGCTATTTGAGTTGTTTAATGTTACATGTATCATAGTATTGTCAGTTTGTTGGGGATATGCCAAACTCCTGCAGTCTTATAAAGATATTTTCTTTTGATCAACTATATAGCCCACAAGAATATTTCATTTGTTCCACTATTTCACTACCAATATTTTAATATCTTTTCAAAGGTAGGACCACCATTTACTAATCTTTTAAAAAATCATATTAAAAATGAGAATTTAGGTGATTGTTTTAATATAGTTTTATGTTTTTGTTTTTTTTACACATTGTGTTCTGTTTTGAGGGAGGGTGGGGCAGGCAAAGGACACAAACACTGATTAGACTTGGCGATGTTATATACTTTTTTTTATATTAAATTTTTATTTCCATTGATTCTCTGTTTCAGACTGGTGGCATAAGGGGTTTGTTGAAGCTGCTTTATGAAGACATTGTCCTTGAACCCTGGGACTGTGTCAAAGTGTCCATTCCATCTCTTGTCTATGTTTTACAAACCAACCTGGTTTATGTAGCTGTCTCTAATCTAGATGCCGTCACCTTCCAGGTAAATGAGATCCACTGGGCTCATGGGCATACCTTATATTTTAAGTGATGTGCAAAGACATCTCAATAAATGTCTTTGACATTGGCAGGGGCGTGCCAAGGAAAAGCAATGTTTCCCTGCATGGGGAGAAGCCTGAAAATGGTGTTTCCTCCTCCCCCCAGACCTAGACCTTAAAACTCAAAGATGGAAAGTGATGAAACAATTGTTAAGATTGTCTTTAAAACAGAGGAAATATGTCTTTTAAATTATTTTTTCCCCTTAAAATCCATTTAAGGGGTTAGGAAAAGAGGTGGGTACATTTTGTGAGGTTACGGTAACAATATCTCTAAACCTAAGATGTTACAGACGCCAAAATGTTGAAATAGATATTTTAAATAATAAAACCTGATCATTCCACAGACATGAAAAAGTATGTTCTTTGTTTTCTATTTCCCAAAAATACTGCATAGAATAAAAAAGGTCCATGAGATTCAACTCTATTAGACATTATGATAGCTACGTACTGTTATATGGTTTTGAAAATTTAATCAATATTAAGGTTTTGCTCATTTTTTGAACAATATGTAACAAAAGACTGGAAACAAGAAAACAAAGAAAAATGATAGCGAAGCTAGTGGTATTAACAATATTCAATAAATTATACCTTTAAAATTATATAAAAAAATACTATTATTACCTTACAAGTGAAAAAGTATAATCCTCGAAAAATACAAATAATAATATACATACACAAAGAGTAAAATTTTGTAGGGCTCTTTAATTACGTCTCGTAAATGTCAAGGAAAATTAGAAAAAAATCTCTATAGGCTAGAACAACTGCCATCTTATTTATAAGGAGTAAGTTAGAACCCTACAGAAAAGAAATTCTAGAAATTGTGTCAATGGATAGTATTCTTTAAAACAGATAGAATGTAAACAACCTTTCCCAATCAAGGGAAGGGTGGGTAAAAAGTATTGGCACTACACATCTAATTGGCGAAGACCATATAAAAAACAAATAAAAGGGGTGGGGGGCGGTCAGGGTAGGGTTGAATGCCATGGCTTGTGAATAAAAACTAAATTAACGTTAAGGCTTTAACAATGATTTTTAGTGATTCATCTATTTACATTGATATTCAGAAAATACTATCCACAGGTGATGTCTCCAATGGGTATTTTGATCACTGCAATCTTTTCTGTTGTGTTACTGAAGAAGGTCCTGAGTGGGTTCCAGTGGATATCTTTAGTTATGTTATTTGTTGGTGTTGCAACAGTCCAGATGCAGCCTAAAGAAACTAAAATGGGCCAGATGGTGATAGAGCACAATCCCATCTTGGGATTGGTAGCTGTTATCATCTCTCGCTTCATGTCGGGGTTTGCTATAGTCTACTTCGAGATGATCTTGAAAGGCACCCGGCAGTCGGTGTGACTGAGAAATGCAAAGCTGGGAGCGTTGGGTTTTGTCATCGGTCTCATCACAATGTATTTCAAAGATGGTGCTGAGGTGTCAAAGAATGGATTTTTTAATGGCTACGACTCGGTGGTTTGGTTCCTTGTGTATTGGCAGTGTTTTGTAGGCCTGCTGGTACCAATGGTCATTAAATATTATGGCAGCATCTTGAGTGGTTTGGTATCTTCTGTTGCAACAGTATTGTATTGTGGGATATCAATATGCCTCTTGGATTTCCAACTGTCTATGGAGTTCCCACTGGGAGCAGGTTTGGTTATTGGTGCTGTTTTTATTTATAGCTACTTTAAGCGAGAAAATAAGTCTGCCAAAGTAAACATATTCAACGCTTAATGTCCACAACAATAATCAGTTTTGTTTCATTTATATACAGTGACATCAAAATTGGGACTTTTTAAAAATATCAGAGCCTTTTATGGATACAGTCTTTATGGATAAACAATTAATTTCTATGCTTCGTTTTTATGTTCATTGATGAAAAATCCTTTCTTGCCAAAGTAAGTTGTTGTAGTAAAAGGTAGCAACTTTTTGACTTCCTCCTCATGATCAATTTGAAAAGACTTTGCATCTCTTGATGTTTTGAGCATAAGCAGTAGTGTCACCAGGGGCGGACAACCTCACATGGGAATGACACCAAATATAAAAGAGTAAATTTGACAGAGCACAGTAAAATTTGTTCAAGATAACAGATCTAAATTAAAGACAAGAGAAGGTTACCACAGACCAGGGTAAAATCAGAGCAGCTTGCCATCAGAGCCTACAGAGTTGGAGTATGTCCATTGGGAAGTCTGAATGGTGTGATAACATGAGTTTACCGCACTGGGTGGCACCAACTCTAGAGACACATAAAATAAACCGGGCTCTAGGTTAAAATGAAGAACATGAGATGTGAGCCTAAAAAGCTGCCCAAGCCCCTAGTAACCACAACATATTGGATGGGTTTCTCTATTACTTATTATGTTATACTGTCATGGGCGCCCGCAAGGGGGGGGGGGCACTTGCCCCCCCCCCCC